>MEJB01000021.1:1133680-1194709 GCA_001752375.1 Rhazya stricta | reverse complement strand
CGCATTGTACTCGAAAAATAGATTTGATGATGGGGAAAAGATATGGAATCAAATGGTAGGAAGGAATATAGTTCCTAATATTAGAACTTACAACGCAAGGCTTGTTGGATTGGTTAATAAGAAGAGAATCCAAGAGGCGGCTGAGTTAGTTGGTGAACTGGAGAATAAGAAACTGAAGGCTGATGTTTTTAGTTATGGGACTTTGATTAGAGCATATGGCATGGAAGGCAACCTGGAGGAGGTGAAGAGGTGGTATGGAAAAATGATCGAGAATAAGTGTGATCCAGATAAGGTGGTATTTTGTTCTGTGCTTTCTTCTGCTTGTGAGAAGGGTGACTTTGWTTGGGCTTACGAGGTCTCTAAGGATATTTTCAAGTGGAATTGCAATGCTGATGTGCAATTACTACAAAAAGTAGTTGATGGGTTGGTAAAGGAGTCAAAGATCGAGGAGGCTAAGCAGGTTGTGCACTTGGGACAGTCCCGGAGGTATACTAAGCTGAAATTTCTTTTGGAGGCTTAGTGGAGCTGCTGATGGCTCTTGTTAAGTTTCAGCTCTCTTCATCCTTTTTCTGCTGGCTAAATAGTGCCATTTGACCGAAGCTGAATGAATATGGATTTAGTATTATCATGGGCTGGAAGTTTACTAACCACTATTTTCTTTTAGTTCCGTGGAAGCCTAAAAATTTTTGGTTCAAGGTTTTGCAACTTCTATTTCTGATATCCATGTCTMTCAAGGAATGACTCTTCCAGTAGAATTCATAAGAGAGTTATACTACTCTTCAGGTTATTCCAATTACCTAAGTTCTATTATCTTTTCTTGATATGGTCCTTCATTGATCTATAGGCCAATTTTATTTATTTCAATTCCCAAGAATACTCAAGAATGATACCTAAAAACCAGGAAAGGCATTGAGTTCCTTCAGCTAGTTCATCCTATAGATAGATGCATAGATTTATTTATGCATTATGACTATTTATGTTTTACGGTATATGCATTTTGTTGCTGTGATTTTCCTTTTGCATCTTGTATTAGTGAAAAATAATTAAGAGTYGGTAAACCTTTTTTCTTTTGGAGATTGTTAGGGTAGTCCTAACCGAGGCATAAGCACTTAATGAAGATCTGCCAATAAAAGCTGCGATTTTCCTTTTTGCTTGTAGCAGCTGTGTCATCTAGCTTTTGKAACAGATCTTCATTCTTGGTAGTTCCTGTAAACAATACATTCTATTGCCTAGTATTATGGTAGGTCATTTTCTAATCTGATCAATCCAGTTTGGGCAGAGTTCGGCCTAGTAGATGATTTTGATATGGGATACAAAGTTGTCTGGCCTATTTACAGATTGGTTTATTCGTGAATAGAGTTCATACCTCTTCTCCCCCGGACAAGTGATAATCGTCAATGTGAACAAATTATTACTTAGAATTTAGCTGTATCTTATTGTTGCTGAATGAATAAACTCTAATAGAGAGAGAGAGAGAGAGAGAGAGAGAGAGAGAGATGAAGCATCTACTTCTCTAAGCTCCAACCAAGAAAGGTAACTTCATAATTCTTAGCAATTACCTGGAAAGGAGGAGGATGAAAAAAGCAAGAATATTCATTTTATTCCGCGATTTTGGACCATGAATTAACTGAAACTGGTARAAACTCGATAAGGGATAAATGTAAGGAGGGTTAGATTTACATTTCAATTAATTAATATAATTCTTCTCTTCCACTTTGAAAACCCTTACCCCCTTTCTATTCTCCATTTCATCTCTTAATCCATAAATATTGCCATTCATTTTATAGAATATTTTACTTTAAAATACTAAGATATACATTCATACAAAATTCACTATTTTTTCATTGATTTCTTACTAATTGAATTCCTATTTGATATCCTCTCATGAATTTCAGGGTGCATTTTCAAAATTTAAGTTGATTTTTTGCTTCTTCAAAAATAGATTTTTGAATATTTAAGATTAAATCCATTGATTAAAAAGAAAAGTTCCATGGATTCTTAACCAAAAGAGATAATAAGAAACTCAGGTTTCAGCATTGTYTAACATCACTAAGACTATCAAGATGTCGTCCAGCATCTACGGCCGCCTTCGCAGCCTTTTCCCCAAAACCGTCAACCCTACCTCCTCAATAAAGCCTAAGTCCACCGCCAAAACTTCCATTTCCAGATCCTTTAAACGCCCAAAAATTGAATCTTTGGTGGAGAAGTTCAAGAAATCCTCAGACGATCGCCAATTCCGCCGCCGGGTTTCCTCCTATGAAGCCGCTGTCAGACGACTTACTAACGCCCAGCAATTCTCAGCTATCAAAGATATTTTGGAACATCAAAAGCAGTATCCWGACATCGCAAACGAGCCCTTTGTAGTTCGTCTTATAGGTCTCTATGCTAAAGCCAAAATGTTTGARGAAGCCTACAAGCTGTTCGAAGAAATGCCTAGCTTAAGCTGTGAACGCACTGTCTTTTCCTTCAACGCCCTACTGGCAGCTTGTGTTAAAGCGCAGAAGTATGATCAACTCAGCAAGTTATTCGAGGAGTTACCTGAGAAGTTGTCTATTGATCCTGATATTGTTTCGTATAACACCATGATCAAGGCCCTTTGCGACATGGATTCTTTGGATTCTGCGGTTCTGGTGATGGATAAGATGGAAAAGAATAACATAATGCCGGATTTGGTGACWTTTAATACGCTTTTAGATGCTTTCTACAGCAAAAAAGAGATTTCTGAGGCTGAAGAGTTGTGGTGTTTGATGGAGAAGAAGAATGTGGTGGCTAATGTGAGGAGTTACAACTCAAGGTTGCGAGGTTTCGTGAGGGACAATCGAGTTTCGGATGCTGTGGAGTTGATCGAGGAAATGGAGACTAAAGGGGTGAAGCCGGATACTTTTAGTTATAATGCATTGATTAAAGGATTTGTAGYTGCTGGAAATTTTGAYGAGGCTACAAGGTGGTATGATGTGATGACTGAAAATGSGTGTACTCCTGATMGGGTGACATTTGACATGCTCATTCCATTTGCTTGTGACAAGGAAGATTTTGATTATGCTTACAATTTATGCAAGAAGTCTCTGGGAATGAACCGAAAGGATCACAATTCAGCAGTGAGAAGGGTTATCAGTGGATTGACTGAGAGGAGTAAGAATGAAGAAGCGAAAGAGCTCGTGAAGATGGCAAAAGTTTGAATACCTTTCTGTGATTTCGAATACATGCAGTTATCTTTCCTTCTAGATTGGTTGCTATATTATATTTAGTTATCTTTCCTTCTAGATTGGTTGCTATATTATATTTACTTTTCACTGATATTGGTTTCAAAGAATACTGCTTGTTAACAAATCAATAACAAAGTTTAATTTTAACCAATTAGGTGATAATAACTCATCAAAACCATTAAATTCGAGAGGTCATTCCAAGAGAAGGCAGGGGCCCTCAAGACTSTGGGTAAATATCATTGTAAAACATGGCCCTGACGTGCTAGTCGAGAGCAGGAAGGCATTGGTGGTCGTCATATTCGTACATGAGAGGAACCAGCCTCGCAATATTCAGAGCACCCTTCTGGAATGACGCTGAAAATCGGTTTAGACGAAGACATTCTTTATTRAGTATCTTCCATTCGTCTCAAAMCCGTTCAAACACATGTTCTCGGGCAAATTGAACTGTGACACCTTTGTGTTCTTTCATGTAGCAATCTATATAGGAACCATCACYACCGTCCTGATCCTCATCCTGTGGGAAAATGATTATTAAGAATTTTTTATATTCTCYAGTCCAGAAACAGATAGAATGTATATAGTTGGTAAGGGAATAATTTGCATTACCTTGGCACTTCCCGAATCATCCCAGAGACGAAGAACTGTAGCTACAGAAGYGATGATGCCTGAAACATCTTCCAATTTCGTTGCACTTTCCTSTGTTTCCCCTAAACCCAAGAGCAAGAACATGTGAACTAACACCACTCCGACTCCTGAACTAACTATCCCATTTTTCYGGTACTCTTCTGCCTTTGGCATTTCCTTGGAAGCAAACAATTTTGCTTCTGCAAGAAATGCATTGCACAAAGTTGTCCACTGCCGGACGATAGAATCTATAAGTAAATACAATGGAACAGATATAGTGTGATTAAGACTGCCTAATCGCATAAACTCATCATTTTATCAGATGAAAGAATATCTGTTACCGTTCTTTGTAAAAACACCACAGGATTAGAGCCGAACTTTTTTTGAATCTTCTGCCCCGTTTCATTTGTGATGTCGTAGAGAGCCCTGAAAGTCATCTTCATGTAGTCTGGTAATTGCTCAACCGCAGCTAATTCCCATTGGCATGAGGTGATTTTGATATATACGAATCAGTTCTTAGACTTACCAAGACAAATGAAAACTGCTATACAGAGACTGACTCAGCTCTTTTTAATTTCTTCTACCTATTAACAGCTTCTGTGAAGAGAGTTAACTCATCTGGCTTCCCGTAGACATCGAAGATGTCATCTATGATGTAAACTAAAYAGATGAACTTCGTGAGCTCCATTCTTTCATCTGACAGGCTTAGATCAGCGAAGCTGGCCACCGACCAAGTGTACCATTTCAGCGGCTGGTCCCTGGCAAGCTTCAACTCCTTGGCCAAGCCAACATCGTTCCACCATCTGCAAAGAATGTGCATTAGAAGGCCATCTCGCTTAAAAGAAACAAGAGATCTAAATATGTATATATATATGTAAGAAAATACGTTTTGCTTGATGACTTACTTCGAAATTTGAAGCAGCTCCCGTAGATGTATATTTTGTGCAATATATGATTCCATACATGCAAGCTCTTGCAGGGTGTTTTCCCAGGTGTTTTTGTTTTTAAACTCACTTATAAAGTTTTTTAACCTAAAACTTGAATAAGCTTTTGCGATATGGATGCTTCAGTGTATTGGCAATTACTGCAGCCTTATCATCAGCAGCAGCTCTGATCCATTCATTAAGAAGTTSGCTACTGAAGTTTGCTGCTTCATCCAGTATATGTTCCCCTTCAATACTCAYCTGTGCTGCTTCATACAACTCCCTCGGTGACCTGGTATCTTTTCTCAGCGCCWTATCAAACTTCCCTTCTTTATCCTTGAAGTTGTTAAATACATCTATTTCATGTCATCGGTCAATCTCAGTTCAGCGGGAAGTGGGAAGAAGACAAGGTTAATGACTCCCCCCGCCCGGGGGGGGGGGGGGGGGGGTTTTTGGTGGGGGGGGGTGTTTTGGGTTTACCAACCTGCAGGCACATGGTAACCTTCTTGTCTCAAAAGCCGGAAATAAAGTAAAACTTCATCAAGAGCTTGAGATTCGTAAATACAATTTCCAGTCGTCGCTTGCAGTCTCCACAGCTCTGCTTCGATCTCCACCTGGAAATGGTAGCYAAGGCCAAACCTTCCTTAAACCAATTGATTGAATTAACTTTAATCTTCCTTAAACATTTGCCCATGAGCATTAAACTATAGTAGTATATAAGTCGAAAAAGACATAAGTCAAAACGTGTTTCTAAGTTAAAAAACTTAAGGATTGACTGCAAAAAAATCGAGAAATAGCTGTTATTGTCTGATTAAATCGTAGAAGRGGAAGGAAAAAAATTATTATTTTGGTAATAAAATGAATTTCGTCGCCGGCAGTCCTCTTTCAGAGGGGATAAACATTTCATGTGGAAGGAGAGAAATTTTCCATACTTACATCCTCATCATAACCAAGTTAGGGCTCAGATTAGACGTATTTGGTTGTGGCAGACAGAAGAAAGGAAAAGGAGATGACAATGACTAATCTCCAAACCTGAAGGTGTAAAGGCTGATATCTCCAGAGAGAAAGACGGGCATTATAAAATCAAGAAAAAAGGTAGGGAGAGAGACGTATCCGAAGATAAATGTGAAGTTACTCCTACTACTGCATGAAACACATGCACTAAGCCGCTAAAGCTAAAGCACTTGATAGAGATATAATAATATCAGTACGTAAGAGTTGCCAGTCAAAATGTCGTTTCTTCTCTTCTCTTGTATCTGCTCCTCCAATTACTTCCGACCTACTAACGAACAATTTTTATTGAACCTAAACCCACTCTTATTTCGCAGAAGTACCTGCATTAGAAACAAAACGTGTCTACAGCAACGCAAGAAAATTGTGTCCTTTCAGTTGTTGATAATTATCAGGATCTCATCAGACATGAGATACCCGTCGAAGAAAAGGTCGGTGCATAAGAGATGAAATGTATTAAGTGGAAAAAAGAAGAGGAGCAAACATCGAAATGATTCATAGGCTCAAAGCTGCAGTGCCGATATATATSGGAAAAAAGAACTCGTTATGAGCAAATGGCGTTTCTAGCCGGGCCAGTAATTGATCTCCAAGCGGAACATTTGCATATGGGCCTGTTTTACTCCTGTAATCGACAATAAACAAAAGCAGCAACAAAAATATCAATCTTCAGGAAACACGGAAATCACGGGAACAAAAGTTCCTGCAATTTCTTTTACACATCGCTGAATAATGCATTTTCCTCACAAGGAAATGCAATAAGTAACTAATTATACGAGTCAGACATAATATACATAGTTATGAATGCAAGAATAAGTTTACGTATACAATCACCCTGCTGCCAGAAGCAATCTTCTCTCAATTGACATGGATGTACATTTTAACCTGAAGCATTAACAACAGGAAGCATTTATACCTCTGCAGCCAGAGCTTGAGTTTGGGATGGCTACACGTGAGATGCCTACTGGATAGTATTCTTGTTATGCATTACTGTGCTGCCAAAGAATTTAACTTCTTTTCAAAAAGTTTGGCCCGTCGAAGAGCATCTAAGGCCTCTGCTTGCTTTCCAGAACGTTTAAAGTTAACTGCTTTTGTTTTCTCAGCCTTAATCTGCTCTTCCAACTGTGCTCTCTCTTCAACGGATTTGTCAATTTTAGCAGCAACATGTTCTTTTCGTTCAGGTATTCCAAGGCCTGGGGATTCGGAGTTGGCATCTCCTATTCCAATTGCCTTCAAGGCAGACAAAAGGTGAGGATCAAGAAAATCCTCAACTGCGACATCATCAGCAGGTTCAGAAGCAGAACTTGCGGAATCATGCATTCCAGATTCCTCCAGCTGCGCTTCAAGAGCTTTTGCCAATTCTGATTCAGCATCAGCTTCTGCCATTCGACCTTCCCTTCGCAACTTAAGGGCCTGACGCTTGTGGCTAAGAGACTCCTGCTGTATCTTAAAGCGATCACGGCTGGATAATGCTTTTGGACCAGAGCTAGGACTTGTCACCTTTTTCCCAGCAGATGAGACATCAGAACCTAAAATGTTATCAGAACTAGTGCTAGGCTGATAATTATTCATCTCAGTACCTTTTTCTAGAAGTTTTTTAGAGCTGCCCTCTTCCATACGTTTCTCTAAAAGCTTCGCTTGCCYAAGTTCTTCCTTGGCTTCTGCCAGTTTTCCTTCTCTCTTTAGGGCAACTGCCTTCCTCTTGTGAACCAGGATGTCTTGTTGGAGGGAATTTCCATCATTTTGAGAAGCATTGGCCTGAACGGATTCGGAAGAATAGATATTCCTCTGCTCATTCGCACCTTCTATATCATTTGGTCTGCCAAGAGTTCCCAAGCCAGTGCTGCTGGAACCACCAACAGTACTACTTATTGAATCCAACTGAAAAGATGAATGATTATTTTCAACAGAAAATGGATTAGAATTATTTTCCATGGGCTCTTTAGGTTCAGGTGTAACTTCCTTCTGCAGTGGTGCTTCAATCTCTGCCAACTGCGACTCCAATACTTTCGCTATTTTAAGAACTTCCTCAGCCTCTTCAGCCTCTCCTTGACGCCTCAAGGTAAGAGACTTCCGCTTCAAACCTAAAAGCTCCCTTTGGATTTCACCTTTACTTTTTCTAGATGCAATATTTTGAACATTAGAATTGGCTTCTGTGGCAGCAAAACCATTAATTTGTGAGGCAGTAGTTTCCTCTTCTTTAGAAGGCATAAGTTGCACATTATCATCTTTCCAGCCCAAATTTTCCAAAATCGAAAGATAGGTTGGATCATTCATGTCTTGATCTGTAACTTCCCCTTCATCTCCAGCATCAACTGTCACAATACTATCAATCTTCTTATTGCTAAAAGTCGTTTGTGTGATAGGTGGAGCACTATCCATCTCTTCAAGCTGCTTCTCAAGAACTTTCCCTTTCTTGAGTTCTTCTTCAGCCTCATCTATTTTCCCTTCCCTTCTCAATGCAAGAGCCCTCTTTTTCAGGCCAAGAAGCTCTTTTTGAATCATTAATTTACTCTTTGATGAGCTCCTAGAGCTCTCTGCTTTCTTCTCATCCACATTCATGACATCATTCACTGGTTCTCGCCCAGATTGGGAGAGTGAAGCCTCCTGAATCATCATAGAGCTTTGTGTCATTGAGTTACTCTCCTTGGATCCTGAGCTGTAAAGGTCCTTTTCAAGTAATTTTGCCTTCTTCAGCAAAGCTAATGCCTCTCCAGTATTTCCTGCCCTTTTCTGATGAAGAGCTTCCTTCTTCAAAGACCGTATCTCACTTTGCAATGCTTCTGAATCAGTAGGTGAAAAGTGATTCTGTAATTCATTACCATGAGTAGTTTCCTCAGTCCAGCCTAATGATTTCAAGGCAGCGGCCATTTCGGGATCATCCATATCCTCCTCTGTCACTTCAAGATTACTATCCATGCCAATATCATCAGTAAGACCCACCAGACTACCAAAATCAAGCCCACGATCCATATTATATCCACTTGATAAGTTGTCAAGTTTATCAACATTCATGCTACGTATCAAGGAGGAAAACTCTTCATCAGAATCCTCATCATCACCCAATAACTCCTGCTCCTGAATCTGCTTTTCTAGAACCTTAGCCTTCTTTAGTTCTTCTTTGGCCTCTGCAAGTCTGCCTTCACGCTTCAATTCAAGGGCCTTTTTCTTGTGTGCAATAACCTGGGATTTGTCAATTCCATGAGTTTCCTTTTCTGTATTAGATTTTTGTGAGACTTCTCCAATAAGGGTAGATAATTCACCTTCCAAACTCATTGTTGCAGGCTTTTTATTGGCATCATGGAGATCCAAATCCGACCAACCCAATTCTCTTAGTTCAGCAGCAAGGTCATCCTTTCCTTTACGCTTTAATGAAGGGACCTTGTTTTCCCCTGTAGATTCTTCAGAATCATCTTTGATGCTTGAAAGCTCATGCACATGGGTGGATGACGAAGCCTTTCTACGAGTCTTTCTCAGAGATATCTCCAAAGCCCCAGCCTGCCTCTCAAGCTCTTTGCCCCTCTTAAAAGCTCTTAGGGCTTCTTCAGGCTTCCCTGCTGCTTTCAAGGTTCTGTACTTCTTCTTTTCCTCCAAAGCTTGTTGGCGAAGCTCTTCAGGAGTAATAGTAACCACTTCAGACACATCAACACCCTGATCATGAGTGAGGCTTCTAAGTACATCTTCTCTGTCATTATCAGAAGAGACTTCTTGAGAACTTGAAAATGATGCACTGCTAGTTGCCTGTTGAGCACTAGAATGCATGTCCAAGGCAGATGTTGATCTTGATGACAGTGATACCTTCCCTTCACTGCTCAGAATTTGGTTCAATACTTCATCCTCATGCTTAACTGTAAGTTTTGAACCACCTGCAAGTAGGACAACTAAAATTAAGCCCAAAGAAGTTGGTTTACTCTGTTTGATTTCTCTGCCAAAAAAATTCAAATGAATGTATATTAAGTTCACAATGTTAATCACCTCCCTACAGCTATTATACAGTCACTTTCAGGCATGCTTTAGGACTCCTAAAGCTACGATTAGAGAAAACTAAGTTTTCCATTTTGAGAGAGAGAGAGTACTAGACTTTTGCAATATTTGGTGTGGTAAAGACACTCTTTGGCTTTGATAGGTTCATTCTATTTTCTTAAAAGCTTTGATGTTTGTGGAGAGCTTCTCCAACTTACTGATCTTGCCGGCTCTTCAATAAAATCAGTAATAGGGGCTGGAAGTCATTATTTCTGGTAGACACATCCTAAAGGATCTTTTAAACAACTCTCCACTGATTCTATGATGCTATTCAGCTTATTTCTAAAGCTAAAATGCAGAAATCGTTCAGAATTGTTTACATGGTGCTGGACAATGGGGATCAAACTGTATTCACAGGCTCCGGAGATTATTGGAGATGTCATATTTCTTCCTCATCCTTATGAAACTGAAGAATGAAAATGGCTTAATTCACAAAGGATTCACTGCTAAAAGTGCATTTCAGATATTAAGACCTATGTCCAGCTGGTCATTTTGTTTGGTTTAAGAAACATATCCTGAGATTTCCTTTTATCTATGGTTGGCATGCCTGTGAGAGAAAAAGGAAAAAAATAAATAAATAAAAATCAAAACSACGTCTCTTTCCAGTATACATGCTTGAAGCAGCACTATTGAATGGAAAACTGGAATTTATGAAAATTTCCAGTAAGCTGTGTGGTTATATGCAAAGTGATAACTTTGTGGGTATGAGCTCGCCCACAAAACACAATTGTGAAAAGGAACTGCAAGTCCACAGAAAGAGCACCAAAATCTTGGGGTGGGAGAACAGGAGGTTGAAAACATTATCATCTTTCCTAATCTCAAACCAGGACCAGATTACGAAATCTGGAAAACTCACCTTTTCCAGCTCTGCTTTTGTGTCCATACCGCATCTCAAATCGTGCTGCTTCTTCTAACTTTTTGCAGGGTTCACAAATGCGGACAGGAGAATCACCTTGTCCACGTAACACCATCCTTTGCTGGGTACAGCTGTTGCAGAACAAGCCCCCACACCTGCGGCAGTGATGCTGAAATGCATACATAGACAATCGTGATGCAATTAGATGGGAGATAAAAGGATAATCAGAAGAGGTGGACTGAAAAATCATAGGGAGACTTATGAGCTCAACTCAGATGCCAAAATATGGGCCGCACACTGCAATAAAAATTGTAATTGTTTCCCCTAAAAGGAGTATTAGCCATAAATTAAAAATATTAACACTCCCACAAAAAGAAAAAAAAAGAAAAAAAAATCAGTACACACACTTTTAAGTCGATCAGATAAGTTCTTTTCAGATCTCCCTTCTAGGACTTTCAAACTAAGTTAGTTGTGAACCTTATGGTCAAAACTGATTGGGTGGTGGCAAACTGTTGCATTCCCAAGAAGCAGATTAATATTTTTTGCATCTTTCTAGTAAGGAAGCAACTTGTTGAAAGCTATAGTCCTCATTCACAAATGAACCATATATCTCAGGCTATTCGATTCATGCAATAAGTTGGTGCAGTTCATTTCACACATTAGATGCTGAAAAAAGAATTAGGAGTGCTACCATTAAACCAAACTTCAACAATTAATGAAATTAACAGAATTCGAGACGTTCATAATCATCAAAAGTTTTGTTTTTGTCAAAAGCCAATATTCATCAAATACCCCCAGCTAACTTACAACTCCACTAGTACTCAAACATTATGCTCCAGATAACCAATCGGAGCCACTCATAATTCAATATACCATCAAGTTCAAATCTTTATTGCAACAACACGAAAAAGTATTCATGATCATTCCAATAAGAGCGCGAGCACACATATGTAACCCATTGCGGCTGGTAAATCAGCCTCCTTTCTGTGTTGAAAATCAAACAGACAATTACAGTTAACCAATTACTGCACCACGGTATGATAGGCAAAACAAACCCGCCATCTAACAATAAAGCAGACAGTGATATATGATTTATAGATAGCTTTGGTCTCAGCATCAGAACTTAAACACTCTTCCTGGAAATGCATTTTCTGGAAGAGTCCATGAATTAGCATTGAAAATCTCAATGACCCGAGGAAATTAGCACCATCTCCCTCAAAGGTTTACGGCAAGTAAATCAGCTTTAATAAATAGAACCTATTTAATACTAATACCATGGAGTAAGACAATAGAATGAATAAAAAACACATTAACTCTAAAGCCATAAAGGAATTGAAAGGATTATAATCGTTATTTCAAGCTGAGGAGTGAGGATCCAGTCCCAATAGTGCACTAGATGAAGTGGACATACTAAACAGAACAACATTAGAATCACAGGCAAGAGAACTTGGCAGCCATGAAGATTACATGTTTCAATCATATACACGAAAAGAACCTAATATGAGATATGGGCATTGAATTATACATCCACTGCAAACCCCCAGTAAAAGGCATGGATCATGTGACCCATTCATAACAGCAGATTGAACCAATTTCAGGGCACAAGATTAAGAAAACTAGAATATAGTGATGAACCAAAAAAACCGTTCGGATTGAGGACTAACCTTGCGATTGATAAAAGTGAACTGTGAAGAACATCCTTGGCAGTGCGAGGCGTCAACCACCCAATTGCTTCCTCTCAGAGATGGCTTTGCCGGCAAGCCAATCTTCTCTAACATCTCCTCCTTAGTATCTTCGTTTCGTGAAAGCCGAATCAAGAGGTAGAAATCAACATAAACGATTTCCCAGCAAGGCAAAAATTGATGATATTTGCTCTATATTCGCTTCCTTGAAGCTTCGACCTTTTAATTACGAACAAAGCTGCGTTCCTTTTTCCATTCTTCCCCCTTCCTTCCAGCAACCGGTCTAAAGGTCAATCGTAATTTCATACTCACTTTTATTTTTTTTTTTCATGTAAATTTATAATCTAGCTTTCCCATAGGATTTTATTTTATCAATTTGGCCCTAAAAAAATTAATTTTTTAAACTTCCTAATCGTTTAAATAAATCAATTTATACCATTCAAACACACATAAAAAACTTAGGGTTAAGTTCATAAAATTTTATAATTTGTCAAATTGTCAATTGCATATTTAAATTTTAATTTAATTACTTTACACTCTAATTGAGAGTTACATTTAATATCTAATTTGTTAATAATAGATACAATAAAATGCCTCGAATGACATTCATATTTATAAGTGAGATACTCTTCATTTTATTAATTCTACTGATTATTTTTATGACTTTTTTATTTTATGGATACATCGTATTTGCTAAATTTTATAATAAGTATTTAGAAACACAAAATTAACTGAAGAGATTTTTTTTTTTTTTGAAATTGAATAGCTCTTTGAGTAAAGCTCTTTTTTTATTTATCAAACTCTTGAATATATATACACATATATAATATAAAAAGTTAAGAAAATATTCATAAATTCGTTGTGTAATATATTTGAAATTTAGTGCCTTATATTAAAAAAAGTAGCGTTCTAAATAAAAGATAAAAATCAAAGATYCTGTTTATTTGAAGATTTTTTATTTAGGTTATTATTCTAATATTTAATCAAATAAATAGGAAGAGCATTCTAGGCATTTSGTTATATATATCATTAATAAAAAAGGAAGGCATTCCATGCATTAGATTTTGGATGGAACTTCTCAATTGTAGTGCAAAGTATCAAYTTAGAAATATAAATATGCAATTGACAATTTGATCAAATGTTAAGAGTTTTTTGTGTTTAACCCAAAAACTTATTTGACTTTCTTAGTGAATATGAATTGAACGTAAAATTTATAATTTGAGTATGTAAGGTGTACCAAAGTTCTGTCAAGGGGGAAAAAAAAAAAAAAAAGAGAAACTAACTACCTAAGATAAAATCAATTATATGATGAATGTTAAAATTTAAAATTTTTATAAGTAATTTTTTAAAAGTTAATTTGACATATTCTTATTAATTTTTAAAGAATAAATAATTTATACGTGTTGTAGAAAATGAAAAGTAATTTAAAAAAGAGAAAGACAAGGTTAAAAGCATCGAAATGCTTCTTTGAAATTAACTAGCCATCTTTTACGATCCAGTCCAATACGCAGGAGAAAGATTAATGGGCTTATTATGAAGAATTCAACATCTCGCAAGCTGCCCAAAATCTTATGATTTCAGTAACTTCTTTAATTCAAGAAATGTGAAAATTTGCTATGGCTTCTAAAATGGTGCGCCCCATAAAGTTAAAAAATGATGAAGGAATTGWAACTTSTTGTGCAAATGCGAGTCGTTTGGCTGGAGGGATGCACTGTAGAGAACTAAAGAATTGGAAAAGGTGTTAGTTTAAGAACAAAGTTCAAGAATTCAAGTTTTCCAGAAGAAACGAATTCAGAAATTCAAACCCTATACTGCTAGTATTTTGGAAATCTAGGAAAAGGTGTTTTACTTCGTTTGACATATTGAAACACTCGGATTTCGAAACATGGGAAGCCAAAAAATGACAATTTCTGTCTTCTAAAATGTTTGTCGTTCGGTCTTTTCTAGGACAGATGCATTTTGGCTTTGTTSTTTTAATCTCAAAGGATGTTTGCAGACTAAGGGYCTGAGCTCACCTTCCATTTAGTACAAGGAAGGAAAGAATTCTAGCTGGGAAATGTCTCTTTGCTGGTTTTGATTCTGGTTCATCAAATCCATTTTCTGCAAATTCGAAAGATGAGAATAGTGTCTAGCGCAGTACTGTTCCTGCCATATATAATAGCTCTTCAGAATAGTTCTGTGAGTGTCTGAGACAGCAAATGGTCTTTGAACTTTCGATTCTCTGTGAGTTTCTGAAATCCAATGCGGCTGTCTTGGCGAGTCCTACAATGTGCATGTTATTTGCCGCATTTTTCGCTCTCATATTAGACTCTTTACTGTGTTTTTAGAATGGGTTAAACTAGGTTCGGMMCCCAGTGCAATATTCTTTAGAAACATCCATTTCTTTTATAAATGCACATTTAATTTTCTTGAGAAGGTCAAAGACAAAGATCATCATRATTAATTGACTAACATAAGCCGTATCATTCTTTGGTTGTTAGCTGCACATTGTCAATTGCAGTTTGATTTATGTAGCAGGGAAAATATACACGAAACTTTACAAGTCTTGGGACTCAATGCATATTTAKTTTAYAAGGAAATGCATTCTGATATACGACTCCAGGAGGTTGAAATCTTGGAGCACTTCRTGTACTTATGTTTCTAATTGTTGCAATCTGTAAGTCAACTATAAGGGACTCAGATCTGGAGAGACTTTGCTGACAAGCATAATGTTCGGTTTCTGGATGAACCAGCTCAGAAGATTATTGTTCGGACCCGCTAATTAATCTAGAGTATGGCACATAAGTGATAAGACAGTGAGGCATGTAAGAAGTAGTAATAACATCAGAAAACTCATTAGCCAACATGCTCCCAACTTCTAACGGAAAACTGTACATTTTTTTCTGGAAAACATCGCGAGAAGTTTACATGGTCGTAGCAGCTTGCWAACAAGTGAAAGACCTAGAAAAGGTTATGCATGGTTCAGCAAATAGAATTCAGTTTCATGATGTTTGCCGCTTTTGTCTGCTTTTTCCTACTTTCCTTCTCTACTGAATCGAGTAAACTAAACCTGTTTTCCGTGGTTGTAAAATCAAGCTTATTCATGTAAATAACTTGATCTTCAAGCTCATCATTAGCTTTAACTCTGGTTTCACTATGACATGATTTGAGGTCACCAAGAATCTCATGGGGCCGTGTTTTCCTTGGGAATGACAGGACTCTGAGATTCGCATGATGAGACACAGCAGCAGTAACTGTTGCACACGCTGGAAAGACTGAGTTGTGAGCTAGGTGAATCAAGGATTTAGCTGAGAGCTTATCGTAATTCAGCGCTAGACAAAGTTTAATCTTTTCTTCCMCGCAAAGATTTTTGTGAACCTGTAAGAGGAGGAATAGTCATTTCAGCAAAAGTAGTTCTACTGAATTAATACAAAACTAACCAAGTTCACTTTTGTTTATTCACTGATATTTTTGCATGCAAGAAGAAGCTAAAACCAAAAATGCCAAAGCAKTGGTGCAATTAAAGTACTAAGCCAGCAAATAACCACAATATGAACAGAAGAGGAGTTTCACTTTTCATTACTGAGGGATCAGTTTCTCTATGCACATAACGCACCTTAAGATACACATCCATTGCTTCATAAATCATGTCATGAGAATCCCTTGCAGAATCTGGTAGGTTGGTTGCTAACGCCACGAACTTGGAAGGRGTGAGATGTGGATCAGGGGCAACTTCTGCAATATACGAATCTATCAAGAGAGCAACTTTCTTCACTTGATACGTGAGAAAATGGTTGCTGTAGTCTTCCATGACAAATTGCTTTTGGAGCCTCAGGATCAAATTCACATCATATGCAWAGCTTTTTCCACGCGGAGGAGGAAGAAGCAGATCATCTAATGTAGCTTGATCCAGCAAAGAAGCAATTAGACTTTCTAACCTTTTTATACTGGATTTTGCCAATTCCAAAGATAAGGAACACCGAAGAATGTGGAAAAGGCCTCGAACAGAAACATGTCTTCCTTTCAACAAATACAGAAGCTTGATTAAGGTCTCAATAGTTCTACGCTTTAGAGCAGGTGGATCACCACGAAACTTAAACTTCTGATAGTGAAATAGGAAGGAAGATATGACAAAGTTATCCAGCTTTTGTGCTATCATTGACTCCACTAACTTCTCAAATAAGTCAATGTTCAAGAAGTCAAGGTCTCTAAACCACCAGACATTAGTTTGAAAACTAAAATTGCTAGTTCTTTCAGTGCTTATSTCGCCCGAAAATTGAATGCAAGAACTGTCTGAGGATGAAGCATAGGGGGRGGAAATGCAAGGCCATGAAAGCCTTCTAACAAGACAATCCAAGAGTTCCTGAAGCATGTATGAAAGTTTCATGACAGATAGCAACTCCTGGCACTGCTTCAAATATTCAACTAATTCAGGCCAGGGACAATGCTGGATCCCTTTTAAGTACTCCTCCCTTGTTTGGCTTATCAGGCAGAGTCCTCCATTGCTATTTTCATTCATTTCCATAAATATAGCAGCAAAATGCATTGATAATGAGTTAGAGGGAGTAATCTTAATTCTGCCTCTGTTGTAGCAATACTTAGAAATGAGTTCAAAAGCCTCAGCACCACCTGGAAAACCATGGAATATCACTTTGAGTCTACCAGTTGTACCTCTGAACTTACTGAATACTTTTCTCAATCTACCTGAGAAGGAGGCAAGAATTTTCTGCAGAAATATAGAACAATAAACATGAAAAGTTCACAAGTACATACGAACTCTGACAGGTAACAGATATCAAAAGACACTAGGAAATGCAACAAAATTAAGGAGCAAGCTTTACTTGAGCACTTGAAAGACGAGAATGAACCAAGATAAAGACTGAGATGAGTACTATAGACTATAGTCAAAATGTTACCTTGTTCGCGAAGAACGTCTCTTGGCCATTGACATCTATCTCAAGGTCACAGCAGATATGCATGATAGATGTGCAAAATACATATAAACAAAAGACCGACGGCAGAAAAATCCTAAAGTATATCTGATCACGAATATAATGATGCTTCTGATGGATGGCAAAACAAYGGAAGAAATGGCAGAGATGTTTAAAGCTCTCGGCGAGGCTTTTCCATCGTACAATGGATAAACAGAAACRTCCCAGAGATGTTTAAAGCTSTCGATGAGGTTGTTCCAAAGTTGAAATTTTACTAGCGATAATTAGAAGAGGGTTAAGCTGATTCTGTGCGCGCACGAGCAATAAGAAGCCTRTAAAACTATAAAGATAGATACCGGCCTCGAAATAGTAGACAGACTGGTTAAAATAATGGGACAGAGCAAAAAAAGAGATATTAAAACCTAAATTGTCTTTCCATGGAGAATGGCTATGATTCTTTACTTTTTGCCGCAAATTTTGGGGGCTTAAAGTAATATGGTAACTTCTTTAATCTTTACTGGTGGCTAGATCCCACCAATGACCTTTTTTGACTTCCATAAAGGCGTATGAGATTTACAAACTCCAGCTTCTCGTCAAGGAAAAAGAAAGACTGACTGATGAAAAAGAGAAACAGATGRTCCCAARGTAAAAGAGGAAGGCAACAATCACAGAGAAATCTCTTTACTGGATAGGCAAGGTCAAAGCATCCGACACACTTGTTATCATAACCTCTCCAAGTACAAATCCTGTATGTCTTGCACCGTTTAGGATARCAAATGCCATTGTTCTTTTTTGGACAAATTCACATGACCTTTTCGTTTCCCACTGCAATGGAGAAACTGAAGAAGAAATGGGATTTGAGGGAGATATTCACATCCAGAGCTTCAGCAGCAACTCTGCTTAGGGAATGAATTTAATTTGGATCCATTCACATATGACTCYAGCCCTCGTCTGTATTACTATTACGCCAGTTTCTTATGCATGTCGGAAGAATTCAATTCAGTAGTGTCGATATCAGTCAATAGGATTAACTAAACAATTCAACTACTGAGAGCTACTTCAACTTTGAATGAGTACCAAGAAGGTTTTGTGATGATCTTTATCCTTAACTATGTAAATGGCAATGTCTTGACACCTTGAGAACTCATTTGGAAAGAGCCCCTTCTTTTTGRATACAAAACCAAGTACCTTTGAGGCCAATTCAGATAAGCTGATAAACCAGCCTAAATTYAAAGCTTCTAATGGTGATTATGACCTTAATATGACCCATTTTACTTTCTACGAAATTAATAAAAGATTGTTTCTCCAATGAAATGTCAAAAGCCATGTATCTTAGGCACACACAGGAAAAAGTTGCCTAGCACCTCTACAWTCTCGGAATCATATGAACCCATTTGAACCCCAAACTTAGTAGTATCAAACTGTATCTGATTTATGCTTCAATTTTCTACTGCCATCCAGAAAAGGACTTGCCCTCAAATGAGGTACGAACTATCATAGCAAAGAATACATACCCTAATAGGCTTGATTTATAGCATATTTAACTAGCATCTTGACATATTTTACATAAAATGATCTTTAAAACATAAGCCATATCAGAATGCCATCAACTTCCTATTTCACCAAACTCAATCACAACAGACAACAGCAGATTTAAGAGGCTTGCAGATCGATATAAGAAAAGAAATTTGCATATCTCACAAATTCAAATAGCAATGTAAGAATGCATCAATCCTTCGGGCAAATCAAGGGAAAAAGAATCAGATCCGGGAAACATTTGAAGCCTATAGTGCACATGGCATAGCTTAAAAGTATGCCAAACTCCGCTAAGCAAATTCATCGAGCTGCTACAACTCGGTATTTTCACTACAGTGCTCATTTCTTTGACATAATCCCGGAGTTGGTCTATTATTATTTTTTTAAATTATTAGTCCTTTTTAGCAGTTCCTTTTTCCCCTTCCGCTCAGAAGGTGGACAGGAAGAAGGGAGAGGGGGGGGGGGGGGGGGTGCGGATGTTGCAGGTGACATTTGAACTTTGGGCAATGGATCTCGGCACTTGAAAAGCACTTCGATCCTTGAAATCTCCCAATCTGAGAACAGATCTGAATCACCAAACCCACAGATTCTATTTGCAARGCTTGCAGTCCAAGGCAATCTCTCCCACTGCATCGCTACTGTCAGAGAGAAGGGATCCTTGCTCATAAATGACATCCCTATGTCTGTAAAAGGTCAGTATCCATTGATCTGAGGCCTTGGAGTAGGGCCCGTCAGCCGCGAAAAGGGCAATTGACCCCGGCTTGGAACACCTCGCTGCCCTGAAAAACGATCAWCAGCTGCAGGATCAGATACTGACTTCGAGAATGCCTGGGCAAGCTCAACGGCAGAAGCTGCTTTTCCGTAACGCAGTCCAGAAGCCTCAGGAGAAGCTGGTTTTGGATGCTCAACAGGCTTCCGCCAGGTCTCTGGTGAAGGTGGTCTCTCCTGTTGCTGTTGCTGCTGCTGCTGCTGCTGCTGTTGTTGATGCTTATCAAACTCCCTTTTGTTCTTCCAATTTTCATTTCGCCAGTTCCTCCTCTGAGCATCTGTTCTCTCAACATCTACTCGGTGATCTCGCCTTTCTGAGTTCTTAACCGCCCTATGTTCAATAGGAATACTTTCCGGCTTATCGTTGTACCAAGCAGGAGTAACATGTGCAGATACTCTCTCAGTTTTAGCAGTATCTTGTTTGCTCCTGCACAAGAATATCAATGGCATATGAATTTTGTCGAAACAAGGAAAAACTCCCAAAACACAAATTTCCTTCCAGAAACAGTTCCCAGATAACCAACTCTGTCTAACTCTGATACAAGAGAAAACACATTAACAGAAGTAGTAACCTGTATGGCGGCTGAACCAAGTCGTCAGTTTTCACAGAAACATTATCAATTCCACGCTCTTTGAGGACCTGAAAGCAGGATCAGCAATAAGCCACAAACTTGACAGGACAAAGAAAATAATGCCAACAGGCTTCTTTGCCTCTTCTGGAAACAAAAATGGAAAACTGCAATGTACAACTTATTTTTTGCATTAGGAGCAGAGGATCAAAATGATAGAAAAGAGAAATACCAACTCTCTTGGACGAGCACCCCCAAACAATGTGTTCCTGCTTCAACCATAAGTAGCAWGTAAGAAAATCAATTTCCACGAAGAAGCAAAAAATGAAAAAATGAGAACATAAGTCCATATAGAATGAATACCCAAACAATGTGTTCCTGCTTCAACCATAAGTAGCAAGTAAGAAAATCAATTTCCACGAAGAAGCAAAAAATGAAAAAATGAGAACATAAGTCCATATAGAATGAATAATCAAGCAACAAAAACAATCAGAATGCTGTTCAGCATAAAAACACCAAGGATGGATCAGAAATATTCAGCAACAAACTATTCTAAGCGAGGAAAGGGGGCAAAAAGAGGATCATTCTTAGCGACTCTCACCATGTACAGAATAATCAGCTCAAGAGGTAATAGAGAGGACAGTAAGAGAAGATACAAATACAAGTCCCTTATGAATGAGAAAGCATCATCCAGGAAAGTGAAGAATAGGAAATAACATTAACTTCCTTTCATTCTTTTAAAAGGCAAACTTTAGACTACATAGGTGGAAGTAACTAAGATAGTGAGTGATTGTCAAATTCACGTGAGCATAAATTCTTCTCTACTGAATCCTAAAAGTTCCACAKGCTAAATAAAACAGACGTGTTTGGAAGAAGTAACTAACTTCACTGCACTCRTTTTTTTCTTCCTCTTCCCTTCCCCTTTATTTGAAGAAAACCACAAGTTAAGGGTGTATGCCTAACATAAAAAACATACATAAACATCGAAATACATGAATCTTTCTAATCTTCTAAGGTGATATATTAGATAATTAATTCAATAGCATATGAAATCTAAAGGGAGTAGCAAAAGCAATCAACATACAACTTAGAAACTCTTTTTATTTTTWATTTGTAAAAGAAAAGAAAGCAATGAGAGCAGTGTAAAACCCAAAATTGAGAATTAAGAGTCACAGAGCGCGCGCGCATGAGCGAGCGCGAGAGAGAGAGAGAGAGAAACATTCTGGCGAATAAAACTGTCAAGGTACATATTTTGCCAAATATCCTACTCCATACCCCATCCATCACAAATTAGTTTTCACTTGCATCCTCCTGGTAAGGACCCAAAATCATTAAACAAAAGAAGCCTTTGATTCAATTCATGCTTATGTARGCAATCCCATACATTTTACAAAATCAGCTCTCAATGAGCTAAAAGACTGATTAGATACAATTTCTCACTATATTAAGGAACCAACAGTTGTATCAAAACACAAGGAAAACAAGCTCCGTCACAAAAGATCTATTGCTAAACATCTCTAAGATATTAATCCCCTATTATGAAGAGGATTTGGAAACTCAAGTGTTTGAAACCCACATCTCAAGTCATTGCTTCACTAACTTTCTGCTATGACATAGCCCAAGGTCGATAATCTGTTATTYTTTCCTACTTCCAYTSACTGGCAGCCCAAGAAGGTTAAGAGTCAAAAGGTTTTTTCTGAATCCAAACTCCCAGGAAAGTAGCTTCATTCATGAAAATAACAAATATTCAAACTTATGTATTACAATCACAAGAACTAAATACATAACCTAGGCTCTTTCCATTTTTAATAACTAAATACATAGCCTAGGCTCTTTCCATTTTTAATTATGTTTTTCTTTTTTTAATAGAAAGAAACCTGCTTCTTAAGGAGGCAAAATGGAAGACAGGGACCATGCRATGGGGCTCCAGAACAAGTGGCAAATAAGTGGAACAAATTTAGGCAGTAAATTGACAACAATCAGCACTTCAAGGAATACTTAAAAGTTCAAAAAAGATGATATCATTCATGACCAGTCAAACACACAKTGAAGTGCTTCTATGTAATATTTGCAATCATTTATCTTTGCAAATTGCAGTGATTWCTTAATTTGCGTTACAACTCATTTTGGCTTGCTATATATCAACTTCAATTTGTGTRAACTAGGATATAAAAGGAAAGTCCTGACAGATCAGGCGAAAGAAGAGGAAAATATAAAAGTAAATAAAGGGCAAGTATCTTTCACAAAGACAAAAATCAGCAAACTACCTTTTGCTTTCGGTTTCTCCTTCAAATTGCTCAAGCGGTTCCTTTCGGGGCCTCAGATTTAACTTTGGGCGCTCTACTATTGGATTCCCACCTTCAGATCCAGCAGGTCCAACAAACCCTGGTTTTACGGGATTATTAATTCCGTGGGGCTCGCTGTGGCTTTCTGCATGGACTGGAGCACTTGGTTGGTGATAAACCTGTACTCATGAAAAACATGGGAATATAATATCAAATTTACATTAATTGTCCAATATAGACTTAAATGCATTACCTATTAGAGACCAACATTACCTGCTTATAATCCAATGCCGGTTCCAGATTATCTATTGGCTTGGATCTCGGAAGTAACTTCAACTTTGGCCTCTCTGATGACTCAGAAGAAGGTATKGCTGAATGCAAGTCAGAGACAATKGGTTTTCCAATGGGATGAAGCYGATYAGACCCATTGATGTTACTTGACAGATTCCTTTCACTTGCCTCCACATGTATTGGGGGCCTAGCCCTATCATAGGTTGGTACTTCCTTGCTGGCCCCATGAATTCCATCATCTATGTTCAAACTCTRCTCAGCCTGCTTTACTAATGGCACATCATGAGAATCCATTCCCCCTACCATATCGTGACTTTTGTAGGCATTCTTATTATACACYTTGCTGTCCGTGAAATGGAAATCAATCTCAATTTCTGGATGCCTAATTACTTCAACATCTGTCTGGGGGTTAATTTGCTGCTTGGAGTGCCATCTGCCAGATGAGACCTTCTCAAGTGCACTGGCCTGAGCTAACTTTGATGCAGCTTCAGGAYCTGACCAAGTGGCAGAGGCAGACTCCTTTACACCTGCTGCCTCCTTTCTCACTCCCCATGCATTCGGATATGGACCAGATATCACCTGCCCACTAGGTCCACTCACATTGTGAGAATTCAATCCTACTCCACTGCTCCCCACAAAACCTTGAGCACTTGCTCCGACATTATTTACCTCAGTAGACCTGCCCATATAAGAACTACCCCCAGTACTGCTTGAATACTGGGAGCCAGGAGTCGAGGCCGGTCGAGGGGCGACTCTCCCTGCAGCTGAATATTCCATTTTTGGTTCCACAACACGACTCGTGAGAGCACGAAGGCTCTCATCACTGACTGTTCGTCGGGGACCTGATGTCCCATCCAGCGGTTTCCGCTCATCCTCATCGAAATTCCTCCCTATGTGGGTGCTATGACTTAAAAACGGGGCCTTGTCATCAAAGTTCCTTGCAGTTCCAGCAGAACCAGGACGCAACCGGTGGTCTGACCTTCCCATTGGGTTTCCCCATGATGTCTGCCGGTCATAACCACCACGATCGGATGGCCTCARCATTCTGCCAATGGGAATTTATTCTATCAGAGGCCTTAGTAATTAAGACTAAAGAAATCATTCATTCACAAAAGCTACATAAACGCAAAAATACTGATATATGCTAATTGTTCAATCAGATAGATTAGATGTAGGTTTTTCTAGGACAGCTAAATTTCTACAAATTTGGTTCAGTTATTGCGCTAAATAGATCTAAAATTATAGATCAATCCCGAGAGATATACAAATCCCAAACTTTCACAGCTATCCTCACAATAAATAACAATTAAACGGAAAACAGAAATTTCCCACTCAAATGATTGGGAGATCAAACAGTCAAGACAAAAAACCGGAAAAAAAAAAAAAAAGTTAAAAAAAAATTCGGGAGGGAAAGGACAAAAAGGGAAACGTACACGCCAGGAGCAGAAGGGAGAGGGAGATCGGAGGGTATGGAACCGCCATGAAAGTCCTTGAGAGTCATGGTCGCCTTCTTCTTGGACATTTTTACCAACTAATTACCCAAAAAAAAAAAAATTCCTCCTCCCCTTAGAGAAAATTCTAAATTCGGCGAAGGTACCCAAGAATACAATAATCCTGGGCACAAAGAAGAGGAGGAGAGAAACCCAAGCAAGCAATACTACTGGTACAGTAGTGATTGCAAGAGAAAATGAGGAAAGAGGGAGAAAGAAAAAAATTTTTGGGAATTTGGATAGAGGTTTGCGTTGATTCTACTCTGGCAAGGGATTGGGGCAGGATGGAGGTGAAAGGCGGTGATTTTGCTATTTCCCCTCCTACCTTTTTTTTTTTTGTTTTTTTTTAAAACAACTACTAATAAAAGTGCTGTAGTTGTAAATTGCCCGACCCGATCAGTTGCTCCGGGCCCTGACGGACCAACCAGTACTTGCGCAATATGATTGGATCTGGAGTGGAATAATTATTTTAGACCCGTGCGTCCATTAAAATAAACTTTGAATTTTTAGATAAGTAATTACATATCATATTAGACCCGTTTATAAGATTATTAATAAGATAAATCTAAATTAATCATATTGGAACAAATTATGATACGTACAAGTTTTCTTTAATTTCTTATTTTTGGGGGTCTGATCTCCTATCATTCGATCCTGGAAAAAGAATGTGGTGAAGCCACAGCAAGCTTGAGCCAATTTGCTTAGTTGAGGGCAAAAGGTTCAATCAGCGTGGAGAGAACTTGTTCCCGAATCTCGCTATCTTGTACACCAAATCCATCCCCATTTTGGTAGAAGAAATGGGCTGCCCTGGCTGTGTTTATTATGTGGTATTTCATGGGTTCTTGCAGAAGGGTGGTACTGGGACTGATGCAAAGGCTGTTGATTTTCCTCCATGTTTTCATTATCAAGATTCTGATATGGTCCCTAGCAGACTCTTCTGAAACATTTGCTTCTCGCATGTAACACAGGATCGAGGAAGGAGCATCTCCTCTAGCCAGTTCCGCCTATAACACCCAACCAAGAATTCAAAAAGTTTCAAGCATGATTCGATAACTGATCTCGATGAAGTTCATCTCAAGAAGAAGAAAATGGAAAACTGAAAATCAGTAATTAGTGATTACCGCTGAAGTTCCTTGATCATTGCAAAGCCGAATCAGGAGTGAAGTACAGTAAATGATATCCGCACTATCTTTCAGGTATTCTGAAACATCCCTTCTTGTGTCACTCGCTAATCCAAGTATTACTAGTAGAGAAAGCAGTGGACCTGATGAAGATGTCCAGCCGTTGTCTAGATACTCTCTCAGTGTTGGTGTGTAACTCTTGTTGTACCATTTAGCTTCCAAGAGCAAGGATTTGCAGAAGTCTGCCCACTGGAAAAGCGAAGTACTTTCAATTGAGAACTTCCATTCAATAGGAGAACTGGAGAAGGTTTATACGTTTGAGATCAAGTCGGTGCATTTACCATTTTCTGTAGATATGGTGACACTGAGTTCCAGCCTTTTTCTTTTTGAATTTCAACAGCTATCTCCTCTGTAGTATTGAACAGTGTCCAGAAACTGATCTTCATGCACTCGGGCAGCTCATTTATTTGCTTGGGCTTCCATCTAACATAAGAACATGTACCACACTGTTTGAGCAAAGTTCTTGATCCACAAACAATCTCCTGTTATATGAAGGCAAAGGATTTACGAAACAATATATATACTGACCTATCTACGGCACTGGTGAAGCTTTCCAATTCATCGAGGGTACCATAAACATCGTAAACATCATCAATTACTAGTATCAGTTTAATAACTTTGCTCAGCCATTTTCTTAGACTTCCATATTGAGGCTCAAAAACGACTCCTCCTGCATACATAAAACTTTCAACCATCCGATCCCTGGAAAAGCTTAATTTTTCGGTGATTCCAAGATTCATCCACCACCTAGAAAATTGAAAAAAAAAAAGAAAAAAAAGAAGTTTATTCTGATTGAACTTTTCTTTTGTTAATTTTCTGGTAATTGCTCAACATTTATATGCTGCACCTTGATAGCTGCTTGAGATCTCCTTGGTGCGCTGCTTGCACTATATTGAAATTCAGCTTTGCCAGCTCAACCAATTCAGAGTTTGTCATGCACTGACTTTCATGTGCATTAATATGTCTCCTGATGTTAAACCATTCTACTCTCCAGTGTAATGGAAGATTCAAAGCATCATAAATTTGTTTGGTCACAAGTTTGTAATCCGAGCTTACGTCAAGCTCTCGTAGATATTTCACAGAACACAATCTAGCTTGCTGCAATATCTGTTCTCCTTCTGAGCCCAGATTCGAGGCCTGATACAGCTCAAGCATCCCCTTCACATTCGAGTGTGTGCATGTAATCAGTTTTCCGGTTTCATCCACGAAGTGCAAAAACATATCTGAATATCAAGACAGACTGWCGTTAGAGGAAGACATATCTTKTTCCGGGTTCTCACAAGAGATATCACAAAATGAGACGAGGCGTAAATTGCTGTTTAGGTGATGTATACCTTGTGAAACATTGTAGCCATGTTGCCTGAGAAGCCTGAAGGATAATGAAGTAGCATAAAGGTCCCGTCCAATGCTACTCCCTGGAAAAGCCATGGTATCTAGAGCTTCTTTAATTTGCTCTTCAAAATAACCAGACAAACCTAGTTTCAGAACGTTGTCTATAAGTTTCAACTTATATATCGAATCAGTCGTGGAAACAAACATGCGTGAAACATCTTCTTGTAGCTTCTCGGCTCTTCTCATATATTTCTCCTCCTGCAAGGAAGACCAAACTCTAAGGTGGTCAGAATGCATCCCCAGAACTTCTGACTTACGCATTAAGAATAGCAATGTTAAATGAAGATAAAAGCGAAGAATCCCACGTTATATTTGCTAGGAAGAGATTGAAGGTGATCATATTTCCAAATATTGGGCTTGTAGTTGGCTGTTCTCCTCGCAACGCTAACAGTTTCTGGCTTCACTACTAGCTCCCCAGAGGTAAACTGCGTTGCCCTTGTACTCGTAGGAACTCTTTTCGTGCCATTCATGACTGAAGCATACATGGTTTTTGGGAAATAGTACCGAAAGACAGTGCAAAAAGATGTAAGGTTACGAGACCGGTGAAGCACGTAAAGCTCTGAACTCAATTTATACAAGACGAGTGAGGGGAAATTTGCATTTGTAAAACGTGATTTGCATAGAAGGTGTGAGGAAATTTGCATTTGTAAAACGTGATTTGCATAGAAGGTGTGATACTGCAACCTGATAATTTGGAGGTCATCCCCCCCGGTCGTTCCTAAGTTACCAACATTAAGTCCCTAAGCTGGCAATCAATAATTTGATGGCGTCTGACGATTGAGATGACACGTAAGGATGGCAAACATCAGGAAGCTCTGTAGCTTATAGTAAAAAATGGTAGGCCAAAATTACAAGCGTGTTGACGGTCGGGGAAGAGATAATGGTAATAAATTTTATATTCTTTTTAGTTTATTCAGGTGCTGCTAAAGATAAATAATATTCATTTACTAAGATGTCAATGGTTTACTAATATTTAATCCTTGTAACTGCTCGTATGATGAAAACAAAATGTTAAACTAATAATGTACCAAACTAGCAATGCCAACTTTTGCATTAGAATTATGAACTCCTGATAATAAATTAGCAATTGCCAATTCAATTGACAAGTGAATCGATAAGTTAAATAAAAGTTTTGAACTTCCTTCGATTTATAAGTTAGATAGTACGAACTCAAATCGATTCGAGTCTTTACCTTCATTTAAAGAGATTAGAAATTTTCTCGTATATTTTCCTAATACTTTAATTACATGTTTCTTTCCTTATCTTTCCTCCTAATTTTTATGAATTAAAAATATATATACATGTCAACATATGCACTGCTTGGTGTGTTGAAAAAATATAACAAAAAATCATATTAGAAGATTTGGTGCTTTCATGTGGATCATTTTTGGAGCGTAGTTTGGGGGCTTCTCTTTAAAGTATGTTGTGATTTTAGAAGTTCCACTTCAAAATTAAAGAAGGATAATATTCAAGTTGCTTATTCATCTGATTGTATAATAAATTAACCGGAAACAAAAAAAAAAAAAAAAAAGAGAATTCCTTTAACTGAGGGGAAGAGGTTCAATGAAATTGGAGAGGATCTGTTCCCGAGTGTCCAGATCTTGTTCTCCAAATCCATCTCCGTTTTGGTAGGTAAAATGTGCTGCTCTGGCTGTGTTTATTATATGCTTCTTCACAGGTTRTTCCAGACSAAAAGTAACCCTGCAACGACTGTTGATTTTCCCCCATGTGTCTAGTATTATGCTTCTAACATGCTCTGTAGCAGCCTCTTCTGGAACATTTGCCTSTTGCATGTAACACAGAATCGACGATGYAGCATCTCCTCTCTCTAGTTTGTCTTCTCGCATCTCTTCCTTTTAGATATTGGACTCGTAATATATATGTGTAATTTAACTCAAACCAGTTAAAACTTAGAGTAGTTTCATAATACTTCCCCTAGATGTTTGCTAAAGAACTTTAACGTTGGAAAGTGAATATAATGTATTATGAAAATGACAGGGAATAAGAGTAGTTCTGCAATAATTGAGTGAAAAAAAYGGTGAATACGATGAATCTCATCTCACATCAAAATTGCTAGTACGAGATTGTAGGAGATCATATTTCCAGATGMTTGGCTTGTAATTAGCTGTTCGCCTTTGGACACTTTGATCTATCCCACTAGAGGTTTCTTCCTGCTGTATTTTGCTGCTAGATATTAAATGGACTCCGCCAATAGGAACAATAGGGTTTGTGCAGTACGCAATTGAAGGATACATGGAAGAAAAACAACTAGAAGAGATGTAGTTCATGCAGCAAATGTTTTGGTATGTTACTCGGGCATGGTCTCGGGCAGTTTCGGAACTCAATTTATAGAGGTTAATGCACTGATGTAAATATCTATCATAGTACCAAAACACAGATCCGTCGCGAAAGATGATAAGGGAGACGGAATGAAACACTGGGCCCCAAGCTGTAGCATTTCTTTACTGCTGTTTTCCTTCTGTTGAAACTACACGATATTTCCATCCATTCACCTATCTTCTGCATATTTCATGGACAAAGCTCGTGAGTAGTTCCTAAATTATATGAACCATGACTTCATTGATTAAGGGACTTCTTGCTGAGATGGCAATTCCTTTCAGTGGTAGTGAAAGCACCATTAACAAGAATTCTGTGTTTAGTCCTAATCTCTTCCCTTGAGGTGACAAAGAGAAAAGAAAATAGAAAAGGAAAAAAATTTGCCTTGATAGATCTCTTATCAAAGGGTCGAACTGTAATTCAAGAAATCTTCCCTCTCCTCAGCTGAGGAATCTCAATTCTTCGTCTCCTTAGCTGAGGATAAGCAGGAAGTCAAAGAAAAACTTCATGTCCAAGATCGGGCAGATTCCATGAAAGTTTAATTCCTCGAGTTAATCTACATGCATCAGCCGACGGCTTTCCTATACCAGGGTCAACGGGAATATTATGTTCACATATTCTGATGTTCTTTTTTTTTTTTTTTTAATCATTTCTTATGTGAACTCCGTTCATGTAAAAGACTTTTCTTGGATGTGATAAAGGAAAAGAAAAAAACACATTTCTCACGTGAATATCGGTTTATGTGGTCTATCAAATACTTTTCTTGAATGTTATAAAGAAAAAGAAAAAGAACAAAGAACAACAGATTGACCGTGATTACCGTGAGTTCCTTTATCTTTTATATGAAGCTAGAATTAACTTTCGAGAAGGACTGGAAGTGGATTCCTGGGCTGCACCAGATTCCATTAATGAACAAATCAATTCTTCCATGGTCCAACCCACCAGTCTACATCTCCATGAGAAAAAAGGTAGGTTCCTTTCTGTATCTGGTTCAGGGAAGCTTGTTTTCTGGCTTGTGTCCATCAGGCTCCAAGAAAGGCCAGATTTATTTGCTAAACTTTGTACCCGAAACAATAACATAGACCACATATTCTGATTCATGAAAATGCGGAGCCAGGTCAACATTTGGGGGCATGTGACACAGTGACAGAAGGTGATCAATAGGTCTTTCGAAGGGATCAACATTTTGTACCAAAAATGGACGCTATTGCGTAGCTTTCAAATTAAAGGACCCCATGAAAAGCATTAAGTGTCATGACCTTCAATTAGTTATCCTGATATCTTACCCATGATATCAGAGCCATGAACTCAGATTGATTTTTTCCTTTAATTTGAAAAGAAAGAGTTGGTTTGGAATATGCGTTTCTCATATGTATGATTGAACTAGGAACAGTTGCATGCATGAGATAAAGACGAAGTAGGACTTCATGCCAGGTAAAATTGGCCATCTTTGATACTGCATCAGTAAGTTAGCATGGCAAGTGCAGATTGATCATCGGTAAGCTCAGTATTTTTAGTAAAAGACCAGCCTTGCCTCTTCGTTCTCCAATACGGGTTTTATAGCTSATTGGATCTTTAAGTATATGAAAGAAAAGAAGATATATTCATCTCCCATGAATTGTTCTTTTACTAAGATGTTATCAGAAGTTTGCTGCTATCAGTATTTGGTTTTTCAAGTATTATTTCAATTGGACGAGGAAACAGCACTGTTACACCAACTAGGAATCAAATCAGCTTTTTCAACTTTTGCGTCGATTTCAACTACACAACTGGAAACATAAATAAAAGTTTCTTTAAGTGAGGGGAAGAGGCTCAATCAAATTGGAGAGGATCTGTTTCCGAGTGCCCAGATCTTGTTCTCCAATTCCATCTCCATTTTGGTATATAAAATGCGCAGCTCTGGCCATGTTTATTGTATGCTTTTTGACAGGTTCTTGCAGAAATGTACCAGAAGTACTCATGCAATGACTGTTGACTTTCCCCCATGTTTCCAGTATTATGTTTCTGACATTCTCTCTCGCAGCCTCCTCAGAAACATTTGCCTCTCGCATGTAACAGAGAATCGACGAAGGAGCATCTCCTCGCTCTAGTTCCGCCTTCTAAACCAATCAAGAATTTGAAGTTTCAATAATTGTTTATATTTTTCCTGTCCAAAGAACGACCGGAGATGTGATATTGATGAAAAGTTGAAAAGGAAGAACAAAATTGAAAATCAAYTGTAAGTAATTACCGCAGAAGTAACCTGATCATTACAAAGCCGAATTATGAGTGATGTACAGTAAATTAAGTCAAAATGATCTTTCAGTAATTTTGAAGTATCCTTGCTTGTTTGATTTGCTATACCGAGTATAACATGAAGAGCAATCAGGGGGCCTGACGAAGATATCCAACCGTTGTCTAGATACTCTTTAAGCGATGGTGTATAACCCTTGTTATACCACTTAGCTTCCAAAAGCATGGAATTACAAAAATCTGACCACTGGGAAGAAGAAAATAGTTGAATTGACAACTTTTTACTACTTCAAGTGAGGAAAGGCTCAAAACTTTCATTGGAAGATCGTGCACTTACTGCTTTCTGTGAATATGGTAATGCAGAGTCCAAGCCTTTTATTGTCTGAATTTCAACAGTTATTTCCTCTGTACTATTATACAATGCCCAGAAACAGATCTTAATGCGCTCCGGTATCTCATTTATTTCACTGGGCTCCCACCTAAGATTAAGATATTCAAAATCATGAGAAGCTTCCAACAAGGTAAATAATATCCTGCTGCAGAAACGTGCTCAATCCCAGGAACTAAKGTTTGTGAACATAGAACAAAGGGTATACTAACCTCTCTACAGCGTTCGAGAAGCATTCTAGTTCTTCCAAGGAACCGTAAATGTCATAAACATCATCAATTTATCAACATAATGACTTTGCTCAGCCATTTTCTCAAACTTCGATATTGAGGCTAAAATGCGCCTCCTTCTGCACGCAGAAAACTTTCAACGATTRGTACCCTGGAGAAGCTCAACTTTTCAGTTATTCCAAGACTTATCCACCACCTACGGAAAGAAATTGCAAAATGTTATTCTTATTGAATCTCGTTTTTTCAAGTTTATGATCATATTTCTGTTATTGCTTAACATGCATGATCCATCAAACAGAATGTTTGAATTGCATGCTATCATGCACCTTGATAACTCCTTGAGATCTTCCTGGTGCGGCTTGAACCATGTTAAAATTAAGCTTGGCCAGCTCAACCAAGACGGAATTTGTTTTACTCTCAGTTTCATGAGCATAAATATATTTCCTMCTGTTATACCATTCCACTTCCCAGTGCAATGGAAGACTTAAAGAATGAGAGATTTGTTTGGCAAGTTTATGACTGGAGGTCAATCCTATCGCCCTAAGATGTTTAACAGAGAACAATCTGGCCTCCTTCAGTATGTTTTCTCTTGCAGAGACCAGATTTGAAGCATGAAAGAGCTCAAGCATCCCTTTGACATTGGTATCTGGGCTCGACATGAATTCACCATTGTCGTCCGGGAACTCCACAAAGATATCTGAATTTTTACCATGCCAGAAGGAAGTCAGAAGAAGATACAAGAAACGGAGTGAAACTAGTTTTAAAGTAAATTTCCAACAGAGTATCTGACATTATCTTTTCCATGTCGAAAACCCAAATTCTCTTTCATTGCATCACTACCAAGTACTGTAATGAAATTCAAGATGGAATCTTTTTCCGACAGACCTAACCAGGCCATGATAAATGCCTTGCAAAAAAGAACTTTCTCAGATTTCATYAATTAATAATTTATCAGCTCGGAAGTGAAATCAGTTTAACTATTTACCTTGTGAAGGATTATAACCATATTGCCTGAGAACCCTAAACCACCGTGAAGTAGCATAGAGGTCCTTTCTTGTGTTCTCAGTTAAGCCTATGGTATCTAGTTCTTCTTTGATTTCCTACTCAAAGTAATGTGACAGCCCTAATTTCGAAATGCTGTCTATAAGCTCCAGCTTAGATATTGGATCATTCCTACAAACAAACATTCGTTTGACATCCACTTTTAGCTTGTCAGCTTTCCTTTTATACTTTTCTTCCTTGGGGGGGGGGGGGGGGGGGGGAGGGAAATTACAGATGTTCGCAGTATAATATTCATACACTACTGCATCAAGTAACACTCATAATATACATATGCGATTTTAACTCAAATAAAGTTTATATTTAGAGTATTTGATGTTTGCTAAAAAACTTTAACGTTGGAAAGTAAACATAYTGGATTATAAAAAAGACAGAACTACGACTAGTTCTGCAAATTATTGAATATAAAAACAAAAAAGGTGAATACAGAATGAGTCTCACAGAAAAATTGCTAGCAAGAGAATGTAGGGGATCATATTTTCAGATATTTGGCTTGTAATTAGTTGTTCGCCTCTGGACATTTTGATCCATCTTAATGTGTCTGGCTGCTGTAGTTGGGTTCTAGATGTGATTGAACTCCAGGTTTTATGCACTTCGCAATTGAAAGATATTTATATATGTATATGGAAGAAAAAGAAGGCGAAGTGAAGCAGTATACGTTGCAGAGGAGGCACGGTCACTGGCAGTTTCTGGAAGCATTTTGTAGAGGTATTCGACTGGACCAAAACACAGAGAATTCTTGAAAAACGTTTATAGTTAAAGACAAAGACTCAAACTCTTAGTCGCATGGTACATACTGTTAGTTAAAACCTTGCTATACCTACACTGACAGTCATACATGTACACACATTTCGCTATTTCAAAATATATTGCCTTTTATTATCGTTCTAAGTGTATTTTATTTAAATATATTGCGTTTGATTTTATTTTTTCTAATTACTTTCGTCCCTACTCTGACATATTAATGTCGAGGCCAAGGGATATTTTCAAGGAATTTTAAGCCCGTCAACGGGCTGGCTGATCCCTTGAGTTAAACTACATGCATCAATCGATATCACTCAATAATGGAATGCAAAATGTCTCACCTCCAATGCCCTCTTTAAGCTCATCCCTTCTTCCTGGAATGATTGATTCCTAAAATAAATGTTCCAACTATTTAGAATGAACAAATTAATCAATATGAGTTCTTCATCCATGAGACAAAAGTAGCGTCGTCTGATCAGTCGCTGGTTCAGTGCCTGTTGTTTCCCCTCCTGTGGCCGTCAGGCTCCAACATATACCCCTTTTATCCTCGAACCTTATACATCTGCAACATGCACCACATATTCTTATTGATTTTATCTTAATGTGTGTCGCTCGCTGTTGAGGCTTTCATATGTAAGGAACCGATGAACAGCACCATCTTCCTGGCCTTCAATTAGTTCTCGTTATAACTTCGACATACATCAGAACCTGAACTCAGTTCATCAGATTGATTTAATTTCCTTTGGAACATGGCGGAAGTGTTGTTTCTTTCTGGAAGATTTCTCTGAACGATGATTAATGTGGCCGCATGCGCAGCTGACTAACAATAACAAGAGAGAGAAAGAATAGTAGTGATTATCAAGAAGAAAATAAGAGGGAGGATAGTGATAATTTTGTCTAGACAGATAAAATGTTATTAAACCCCTAATGTATTCTGTCGTAATTATTAAATTAATTAAGATTATATTACTTAAAGTTTGTCAAAGAATATAAGAAATTAATTAAAATATTAAACATTCATGAATTATATTATCAAACCCATCTTAAATTGAAAAATGTCTTAACTATTTTAATTTTAAAAATTAAATTAAATTATCAAATAAGTAAACTCATCCTTTATATCCCAGAATGTACAAATAAGTCCTGGTTTACATTCGACACGTAATGTACAAAAGGAAAAAGAGAGGAGATAATTTTTGCCGTACAAGTTAACAATTGCATGCAGGGGATAAACACGACGTCCGAATTCCATACAAGGTAAAATAGGCCATCTGATATTGTATCAGTATGGTAAACAAGCTTTGCATCTCCATTCTCTGATACATGTTCCTAGCTCAATCCCTCTTCTAGTAAATCAAAGACAAGAAGAAGTAAATTGGAGAGGATCTGTTTAAGTTGCTTATTCAACTATACAACATATTAACTGGAAACAKATATAAATAAAAGCTTCTTTAAGTGAGGGGAAGAGGCTTAATCAAATTGYAGAGGATCTGTTTCCCAGTGTCCAGTTCTTGTTCTCCAAATCCATCGCCATTTTGGCATATAAAATGGCCTGCTCTGGTGATTTTTATTATATGCTTCTTCACAGGTTCATGCAGAAATGTACCAGAAGTACTCGGGCAATGACTGTTGATTTTCCCCCATGTTTCCAGTATTATGCTTCTAACTTTCTCTCTTGCAGCCTCCTCAGAAACAGTTGCCTCRCGCATGTAGCACAGAATCGACGAAGGAGCATCTCCTCTCTCTGATTCCGCTTTGTAYAACCAATCAAGAAATCGAAATTTCAATAAAAACCTTAAATAAATGTTTATTTTGTCCAATGACCSACTCGAAATATGATCCTCATGAAAACTTTACAAGAAAGAACAAAATGGAAAATAAAGGGCAAGTAATTACCCAGAAGTTCCCTGATCATTGCAAAGCCGAATTASGAGTGATTTACCGTAAATTAAATCGAAATGATCTTTCAGTAACTCTGAAGCATCCTTGGTTGTTTGTTTGCTATTCCGAGTATAACATGAAGAGCAAGCAGCGGGCCTGATGAAGATATCCACCCGTTGTCGAGATACTATTCAAGTGATGGGGTATAACCCTTGTATAACATATATAATATGACGTTTGCTAAAGAACTGTAATGTTGGAAAGTGAATATGATGGATTATGACAACAACTGATCGTAAAGGTAGTTCTGCAAATTATTGAAAGAAAGAAAAAGGTGAATCTGATGAATCTCACAGAAAAACTGCTAGTAAGAGATTGTATCGGAGATCATATTTCCAGATGTTTGGCCTGTAATTAGCTGGTCGCCTTTGGACAGTTTGATCCATCTTACAAATGTATCTGCTTGCCGTATTTGGCTGCTACATYTGAAATGCACTAGCTCCACCAGTATGKACAATAGGGRATGGTCAGGGTCAGTTTGTAAACTAWATTGTGTGGAGGTCGATTTAGTAAATAAATGGAGTTTGAAAGTTTGAATAAGACATGGACGACCTCAATTATATTCGGGACCAAAGTAATATAATTTTTGTTAGAAAATATTTAGCATTAAATGTTATAATTTTTGAACTTGTTAATATATGTTTAGCTTGAAATTTTGCTGTCAAAGTAAAAAATTTTATATGAACAAGTTAATTAGTATTCTCTTTTATAATAAAGTTTTACTATGTTTTGATTTTCAATTTAAAAAATAATCGTTTCACGAATAATAAACGAGTTTAAATATGATTATAGATCATAAAACTTAACTTGTCGACTGAATCGTGCAAGAACACATTGCAAATGTTAAAGAGAACTCCGAATCATCTGAAACCCAGGAAGGATGCAAACGATTAAGATGCAAAAGCACGTTCAGTGAGATAGAGCTCAATGAACTCCAGAAATAAAGTACTTCCTCTTGAAAGGAGGAAGAGCGAAGATCTATCTTTCAATTCTATAGTTCTCCCTTAGCCTTGAACCAATCGACTGTCTGGTCATATATGTCTTCAATACCATATTTGAAACTGAATCCCTCTTTGATTAGTTTCTCAGATGAGAGGATCAACTTGGCCCTCGTAGGAAATCCTTCAAAACTACAATCAGCCAAAAGGTAAAAAGATTACTACGTTACATCTCTTTGCTCAATATAAAGGTCTGGGATTTCTAATTAAACTTTCAAACCATTTGGCATTTAATTTGTGGATGTCATAACTCCCCTGTAAAGATAATCAATCTAATAAGTATAGGAGCAACTGTCTTTTTTTCTTGGCATTTTGATGATCTTGTATCAGAAGAGTACTTACTCGGTGGAAACTTTGTACTCAGGGTATCTCTTGCTTAAAAACTTTGCGAGGTCAGGAACACTGGTATTAACTGCACAGCAAATGTATCGCCCTGAAGCTGATTCCTTCTCTGCTAAAAATATGTGGGCACGACAGACATCTTCCACATGTGAAATGGAGATTGAACCCGAGAGCATTTGCATCCAWTTCATGAAACTAATGCGGGATTCGTTCCCTGCAAAATGTCGAAAGATGCAGTTCAGAGATCAGTAATTCGTTTAAACAGTTGCGGCGACAATTAACGTGTTGAGCATGCCTAGCAGAGGCTGCAACTCTTCTACCTGTGATCAGGGACATTACGAGCTCAATACTAGATGGAACGTCCTGGGTTAGAGGAGGACCAGACATTAAGGTAGGAGCGACCGTAATGAGATCTATGCAACTCTCTTCAGCAAATTTCCAAGCAGCCCTTTCAGCAAGTGTCTTGGAGACGAGGTATCCCTGCAATGTGGGGAAACATCATACTTTCATATATGTGGTTTACTCAAATTTTGCATTGTGACATCTACTTGATATTCTTTAGGAACCACTAGATACACCAACTCTTTGGCAAATGCGTCTCGTGGTTCTAAAGCAAGGAGGTATCAGCGGGAGAATAGGTCAGACCCTCGCATGTAGCATCTGCATTTTTTTCTAATGGTCCATGCGATAGCATCTAACTTAGCAATAAAAGTTGAAGCAAAAAGAAGGATAATTACCCAAGTTGGTGGCTTCTCAGATCTCAGGAACTCAACATCAGTCCAGTCGGTCTCATCCATGACCAAGCCTATACCAGTGAGCTTATTGACGGATACAGCTGCAGCTGAAGATGTCAAAACAACCCGTTTAACGGTTCTAGCTTTTGCAGAGGCTTTTAGAACATTAATCACTCCTTGAACTGCTGGTTTTATCATGTCATTCTGCATTAGGAACAGAGGAACCCGCTTTATTAAAAAAAGTTTGAAACTAGCATAATGTTCTACTATGATCTGCGAACTATACCTCTGGATCCTCAGTAGCAAAGTTGACTGGTGTTGCAACATGAAAGACAAGGTCAGAACCTGCTATAGGAGCATCAAAGCTTCCTTCTTCAGTAAGTTCTGCTTTGAAGAATTTTAAGTTGCCCAACTTCTCTAATGCTAAGAGGTGAGAAATCTTCTTTTCGTTGTCTGCAGACGCACAAGTAAAAGAATGTGACAAACACTGGAATCTATTCTACCAAAGGATTAGACACTAGACCATAGTCATATATTACTGCTTCGCAGCCAATGAATATTGAGAGATTTTCAATCAGGTATAAGAATACAAAGGAGTGATGGTTCAACCTCATACATATTCTAGTGTTCCATGCAATTGTTTGTCTAAACACATAGAGCCAAAACCTGTTGAACTAGCTTCATTGTTCTAGGACAACTGCTGAGGTAGCGCATTGCACGATAAATCAAAACTATATAGCCAAAAGATACAATTTGATCAACTGTTTGATCAACTGAACTATGTCTGAATTCCCAAAAACAACTCAATTTCAAGTTTTGGAATAAACCCCAGACAAGCCGCTTATATGAACCTGCAGTCATGTGAATACTAATATCTTGGGATTGGCAGTGACAGAAAAATGAAGAAGAAACTGACCAGGGTCCCGAACAGTGATATTAACAGAATACCCTTTCTCGAGCAATAGCTTAATAATTAGGGATGCCACATAACCAGTGCCACCAATGACACAGGCGGTCTTTGATTGAATTGGTTGAGCTTCCATGGATAATCAGCGATCTCTGATTCTCGAAGAGACTGCGACGGRGGAACTAGACTTGTTTTTTGTCCTTCTTATCCGGTATATTCACATGCATACAAGTAAATGCCCAAGGCAGCTGAACATATAAAGATCCCTCATAGTTGGCCATCAAAGTCAAATTAGAAACTAGAAGCTGAGCACGAGCCGCCCCATCCGTCTCTCGCCAACAAGTCAAACCAGAGAATAATGAAGTGTACATCMGTCCGAGGAACTCAGGATCTTTATGTCGGACATATTCTATGGTGACTATTTGGTAATTCCTCCTCAAAACAATTTGTATTTTAGCATTAGCTAAAAATTATTAATATTATATAAAATTTAAAAAAAAATATTACGAAATATAACTCTTTACCTTAAACAATGATACTCATCTTCCTCATCTATTTTATGCTGGCACATAAACTTGCACGTGCCTGTCTAACAACATTAGGTAGTTGGCCTGTGCATGGCTTCTTTGAATCATTAATCTTTCATTTTCATTATTTAGATTCGAGTCGAGAGGAATTAATGAGGAGAGAGAAAATTATTAACATTGGCTTCATTCGCAAGCTGAAACTCGAAAAGGGATGCCGTTCTTCATATTCCTTAACAATGAGGCTAACAGTATGGATCATGAAGAACGACGCCCCAAAATACTTAAAAGGCCACTCCTTAGATTTTGTTAGTACAAGTAGAATTTAAGCCCAATTCTACCATTCCAGCCCAAAATATACGAGAAGCCTGCAATGCTTCGTATAATTTAATTCTTTTCTTAATAATATTACTCAATTCGTTCAAAATAACTATTCTTTTAGAGAACAATTTTTATTTTAAATTATTTATTATTTTTAAAAATTAAGAACATATTATTTGTAACATTAAATATTTTTTTACTATATTTTTAAATGATTATTTGTTTAAGTACACACTGGTTAAATATTATATACATTATCTGATCTAAGAAAATAAGCAGTTTTGAAGCGAATGGGATTTTAATTAGTTTTCTCAAGTACTTAAAAGGAAAATATGAATTTTCATATGAAGACGGGAAAAGGAAAAAGACGATATTGTTCTCGCAAAATGAGAAATATTAAAACGACGGGTGTCTTGATTGGGAGAGGTTTTGGTATGGATGGGCAAAGAGTAGGACAAGAACCCACGGAGGAGATGGGCCCCATATTGTCGCAAATCACCGTCGAATTCATTGCTTGAAACCAGACAAAACTCTCTCATTTGAACATTGCGTTCTCCATACAGCAATTCTCCTCTAATGCCTTTTACAGTGTTTYTCTCATCTTCCACATCAAGACAATCTTCATCAATGAATTCAGTTCATTTTTTCTGCTCCGTTTTACCAAGAAAAAGAAAAAATGAAAAAATACAAATGCAGTTTGTCTATGAAAGAACAGCAGAAAAGTTTCAAGGCAAATATCATAAGGTGAAGTAAAAGCTAGAGTATGACACATATACAAGTTTCTGTTTTTGTTTTGACGCATGGCAGGGAGATTTCTACTCAGGAAACAGCTTACATGAAAAACAATCTTTCTCGCAATTTAATAAAAGAGATGGAAAGATTATTACTGAAACGTGCAAGCTATGCTCTAGGCTCTGCAGATTACCACAAAGCAGGGAAGAAGAGCTTTGGCGTTGAGCAAATAAAGTTCTTCAATGTTTGAATAGAGTCCAACTTTTCCAGCCAATGAATCAAATCCTGATTGACCAGCAAGTTCTTGAACATTTTCTAGAGGTTTATGAACTCTGCCAGCGATAACCCTGCATACTATTAGAGCCTTCCTCATAGAAGAGTTATCGTCACCGTTAAGATCAATCGACTCCAGTGCTCTAATACTTGTGGAAGCTGTGAAAACACCAATGCTATTGTTGTCCATCCTGGAGGAAAACCCATGTCTTAAAACTCGACAAACACTGCACTTATCAGATGTACATAGGCTGGAGGTGCCATTGATGCCAAGAGGGCATTCGACCGCTGTGCCATAGAACCTTAGCAGCTCATTTCCATCTGCCAAGCACCGCGGATGTTTCTTGGCTAATTTGCTTGCTTTGATCTTCACCATCTCTCTGTACTCCTCAAACTCAGCTAGAGTCTTTTGCATGTTGTGGACCTTCAGAATCCTCTCTATGCCTCCATTGCTGTCGTCAGCCTTTGACCCGTTAGTGCGGTATATTATTTCCACTATTTTCCTAGAAGAGTCTCCTTCAAGAAGTTCAGTAACTGCAAGGGGRATAAGATTTATATGCATTGTGGTGAAACACAAGAATAATAATYTTACAGTTAAATATATGAAAAATATCAATCTTCTAAAACAAGAAAGCTTTTTAGAAATGAAAATAAGATCTGACAATTGATCTTGCGAAAGTTTAATCTTTACCAGAAATAGCTGTAATATTCAGTGCTGTAGAAGCAACGAAATATAATAACGAAAATTAATGACCATCTGTCTAACAAAGAATATGCAGGGAGAAAGAAGAAGAACATGTCATAAAAGATCGTGAGAACATAAGGTATAATGTATAACGTGAACCTATCTCACCTGCATGCCTGGAGAGATGATGTGTTTCAAGAGCTTCCCACTTTGTGAATTGTTCGCTACATCTATGGCAAGTTAAAGTTGTAAAATCATGGGGTTCCGCTCCAAAGGAAGACCTAGGTCTAGAGGAAATTGAACCTAATCCGGAGCCCCTTCTTCGGGAAATGCTAGGGCAAGTCCTCCTTAACGGGCTGCCTAGGCCTTTAGGCTTGTAATGGTGGCCTCCCGGTCCCGGAGTCCCTGGCTTTAGGGTACCCACAATTCTTGAACCACCACTATCACCACCGCCGCCACTAATATTGCTGTCAGGGAAACCACAACCGGTAACCTTCAGTTCACAAGTAGAATTGCTCAGGACCACTTCGTGGGTTATTGGATTCAGGAGTTCACTACTCCCAATGGATCTTGGACTGCAAATCGTGGGCTTCTCCATGTGCCTCTTGCTTCCATGAATGACGTCTCTGAGATTCGCAATAGACCTTGAACAGCCAGACCTTCCTGCTTTCTTTGTCACTATGCTGCTGAGATTTCCATTCGCATTTGGATCATGAACTGCTCTTGGTTCTGATTTGCAGTGCAGAGACCTCTTTAGAGCAAACCAAACGGTGGGCATCTTTCTCTCCCCCTCTTCTTGCTCCTCTTCCTTGCAGTCCTTCTAATTCACTTCATATCCGTCACGAAGATATGATAGCATATAACAGCTAGAATTGCAGCGCACACCAGGGAAAGAAATCTTTCCTCCTTATGTAGTTTCTAGTTCTCCTGCTATCAAAATTCACCATATTTGCAACTTTGCTTCGTTTCTTGGGCCTACGAAAGTTGCACTTTGTATGCGTACATAATATCAATTTATGGCTACTCTTCATCACTAAAACCAAAGAAACCTATGCATTGTAATTCGTCAAACACGATTCAAATAAGTACATTTGGAAGGCGGCCATTATTCGTTTCAGATTGAAGAGAAAGGACACATCGAACCCCGAATGACATGGCTATAAATAAAAACAGATTCTCGGGGACGCTATGGCATATGACGGGTCATGTTTCTACAAGGATCTTTTTTAGATAATCACAATATCATATTTATGGCATATGGAAATTAATCCAAAGAAACTCCATATAACTTATATGCTGTTCCATTCTTGGTTTAAACCAAATTACTCACTGCCATTTTTGGATATCTATGGGATGATATTTTTGCATAATTAATAAGATGAAACATCAAATAATAAATTGCCAAAAACCTGATGTATCAAGAATCATTTATCAATCAAAGGGAATCCTTGTCATCATTGATCTGTTCCTGCTCGTACAAGAATAGACTTCAAATGAGATTGAGCTATCAGTGTAAAAGAATTCTTACTACTACCCATCAATGGTAGTTTTCGCAGAGCATCTCTGGATAATTAACTATTGGACATGTCTCCTCTAGTACTACAGACTACAGATAAGACTATAGTTTCCACAGATGGTACAGTACCAACATCACATGCTAGCASAACAGAAAGAACCAACCTAAGCTGTTTAAAAACATGTTCAAAGGCAAACAGTCAATAGATGCGCCCACCAGATGGCGTTTAGACTACTATTAATTACGTCCTCTCCGTTAACCCGGAACACTATGGTCCCGAAAATCTATATCGGGACACCCGGATGAGCTCGATACAACATGAATGCGTTCATCGTATGCAGTGGAAAGAGAGGACAGCTTGTTAGGCAGTCCCACAGGCTCTGTTCAGAATGTGAATCATTTATCAAGACTTTCCAAAAGTCCTCAGCAATAGCCGAAGAGTCCTCTATAACATTCTGAACAGAGGCAAACTAAAGTGGGCAAATGAGGTTTCGTACTACGGCCAAGAACACAATAGAAGCAAAAACATCAGTTTTACCTTTTAGCTTTGATAAGTACTGTAATTATATTACTAGCTCCTATTCGTCTTTTCGGGCAGACATAATATATGAAGACCAARGAGTCCAGACTACAAATAATTGGCACAAACATTTATAACACATTAAATTTGCCCCATCAACCCGTGGTCACAGTAACATTTATTAGGCACATGCTCCTCGCCCAGATCCTCCATAGAAATACACAGACYCAGAATGAGACGGAAGTCAGTTTACTACTATAACGCAAACCAAGAATCAACAAATCACACATTTTAGCATCTGAACATACTCTAATTCAGTATCCTCCTACTGAAACAAAGGAGCAGATTCAACGCAGAGGAGACAGTTCCGTTCCCAGAAATGTAAGAAGGAAATAAAGCTCTAACAACAGAAGACGAGATTGCAGAAAAAAATAAAGAACAGAGCCATGTGAGACCGGCATCCCCCCTTTTTTCCTTGTGGCTCACAACAGCATACTATGCTTTCACCATTAACTACTAACATATTTTGGGCTGTCCTCTCTCAATCCTGCCCTTCCACTGCACTTATTCGAAGTATGTTTCAGTATTAAATGACCAGTCTGAACCCAACCATAACTCGTATGATGCCCCTAATTGTAATCCATAAGATCTCGAATTTCTTTCATCACAAGGGAGTCAACATTCTCTCAGATYACGTCATTGCTTAGAAGATCCAGAAGCAACTCATTGTCATCTATTTGTAAAAAACCGGAAAGCTATTCAGAGTAGAGATTGTAAGAACTTTCTTGATTACCCAGTATTCCGTTTATGCCAGGTCTTGGCTCTGATCCAGAGCATCAAAGAGATTTAACACGAATCTTTATGRTCGAGTCCAAGGGCACGTTCTACCTCAAACCGCCGTATCAAATCACAGGGACAGTGGTCCACCGTATCAAATCACCAGGGCATGTTGGACCACTGCCTAAACGCCCAATAGTTAACCCGCACATTTACGTTAGTCTTTAATGCCGCAAACCGCCATATGAAATCCTTCATTTTCTGTGATTTGTCAAGAAGTAAGATGTGGAATGAACTAAGAATAACCATCTGGATCGATTTGCGGATATCAAGACTCCAAAAGATTTGGGTGGTTCATCACACCCAACGCCAGGTTTAGGTCTGCAATGCAACTTCTTGGCACGGTTCTCCAGAGAAGTATCTGAAGAATAAGTCTACTATTTCCATAGCCTCACTAGAATGAATTAATAGTACATCTATCTCCATGCTGATGTATGCCAGAGACTGTGAATTTATATACTCACCTCCTTCCCTCTCCAAAGAATGCTGATGATGTTTGCTTGCAAACGAGAGATGAATAACGCCAACTCAATGCCCATGTTAATATGCTTTCGAGAAGCGGAAAGAAACAGATCAAATATGAAAACCAAGACAATAGACAAATGACATAATACCTCAGAATTCTTTAACAACAGAACCAGAACGAGATATAATTAAACTGTTCATGGAACACAGGTAAAATGCAGCATCTCCAGACAAAACAAAGCAATATCCAGCATCAATCACATCTTGAATATAGTTGAAGAGTAAGCAGGAACAGTGCACTTCAATTAGCGATCAAACACATTTAATACACATAATATCTGGAACAACACAGTATTAACAACCTTTATARTGGTTTTAACCAAATTACAGACCCCACTTCACTGGAACAAAAAATAGGATGAACCTAGAATTGAGGTGTGGTTTCTACCCAYGTGGCGCCCTCGAAGACACTCCAGATTCATAACTTGAGAGTGATCCACAAACAGATTCACCTAAAGCAGAGATTGACAAAATCTCAGAATTAAATGTATATTAATTCTGTTTGATGCTTTACATTTAATATATATTATCTCASACAAAACAAAGCTGTAATCATCTTGATAAAAAATGAAAAAGCAGCGTTACCTTGGGACCATACTGCTTGATGAACCACTCAGAGGTCCTGGGATTTGATGCTTCAAACATGATTCTCTCAAGCCCGAGACGCCCGATAACCTTCGCAATGATATCTGCTCTAACAGAATCAGCCTGCCGGCAAAGGTCATCTGCATCAATCATTATCATGTCTGCCCCAGCTTCTAAGCATCTTTCAGCCCTTCTTATCAAGAGATCCACATCCTCAACAAATTCTATCAAAAATAAAAACCCATTGGTCAAGTAAAGGGCCCAAATTCCAAAGAAATAAAAGGATTGTTTCTCAATTTCCCCAACGTCACCCCCCTTCCCCCCCCCRCTCTCTCRCTCTCTCTCTCTCTCTCTCTCTCTCTCTCTCTCTCTCTTAACACTGTGCTAATATATAACCATGTAGATTTGTATACCACTTATCCGCATTAGTCAAATAACTCAAGCAGTGCCCTTTGCCTTCCTCAGAGCTACCCTCTGTATCATTGATATCTACTTGYGGATAATGATTATGAAAAGGTTACATAACCACCTGTAACAGGTCAAGAAAGAACTTTGGAAGCTTCAAAATGAATCACACAGCAATATTCTTCATTCAACTAAAACATGTTACATCGACTGACTTCATTAAGTCACCAAAAACTCATTCAGTCCTTTTCTAACAAGATCCTGAAGTTTAATAAATCCTTGAAACTCAATCACAGTTCTAGGAAAGAAAATTCAGTGCATGTCAAATTACCTCCAAGTCACATTAACATTCTCAACAATTTGGCAAAGAAAAATCCTGAGATGCCAAATCCTACGCCTAGCTCATGCTTCTGGACATGGTCTTAACCTTAAGGACTAGAACCAGGAAGATGCTGTCTCTCTCTCTTTTCGTTTCAGGAAATAAGTGAAGATCATATCCAAACCCTTAAGCAACAATGGCAAAATAGATGTAACTATAAATCTAACTGTGCACAATGTAGTCAACCAAATCTATATCTTCATTGGATTTCAGAACCCAATGAAAGGACCTAAACCAAGCATCTGCTCAACGTGCCATTGCAGTGCTATGCGATTTCAAATTTGCATGCTTACCTGAAGTTCTAGGAGCAGGGACTACATAGGCCCCAAATGCTCTGTCAACCTTATCTGGTATATCAGACTTGTCAAACTTGATTGAAAATTGAGGCTTAGCTCTAAGACCACCGCTCTTGATTAACCGCACGTACCTCAAGAGGGTTTCTTCAGGAACTCCCAGAGACCCGACATCAAGCTCAATCGTGTCAAATCCCATTTCCTTACACTCCTGAGAAATTGTATCAACAGGATACATTACAACAATGAATGGTAAATACTGAGACTACAGATGGTCTTGTACAGTTTGCATACCTCAACATATTCTTTAAAAGAAGARGGCCCTTTGCGAAGCAGATGTTCAGCCCAATCACCTGTACTAACATAAACATTGTGTTTGTGGGCCATGTCAGTGACATCTCTGATGAAAGTCTTTGGCYATAAGCTATGAGATCCTCCAGAGAACTTCAATCCATCTATAAACTGCCCCATAGACTCAAAAACATCCTGCATGACACAAAAACTCTAGGCATAAGAACTAGAAATTTATTCATCAATGACCATCAACCATGACATAGAAATATAAACAAAAGAAACTAGGCCTCTTAGTTAATTAACAAATTGAAACATTGCATTACAAGCTCAGTCTTAAACTGCAGATGAGGATAATATTTACCTAAGTGCATGGTCTAAAAAACTATATAAGAAACTTAAKAAAATTCACTCTTACCTAAGRAACTATACACAGATGAAAGTYTAAAATTGAAACCTCYAACTCAAAACACYTRGTAAAATAACYCAAGACTCAATATACACAAAATGTCACAGAAATCCAAAAYAATTCACCATCAGTGCTTTGCAAAGAGTAAACTGGTCTCTCAATCAAGGTACACAAACATATAACATCTACTCCAGCCAAATTTACCCCCCATTTTGGGGTCAGCAATCCAAGTTTCTGTTGCGTTCTGTGAAATTTTACCTCAGTTGACAAGCAAATAAAGGAAATCCCCGRCTTCAGTCYGAACCAAACAGAGTKCTTTAGATCAGGAYACATATTAATCAAAACACCCAAGCATACAGGAATACCTAGTGTCTCCTCTAGAATTCATATTCTTGTCATTAGAAGTAGGAAAACGTTTTGGGGAATAGAAAGATATACTCACTCAAATCGAAGCGCTTTATCTGCAATAACATTAGTAATGTATTGTCATTAATGGTCAGACATGAGGGCATTGACAYCCACGAGTAACGTATCATGTAGAAGTTACATAATAAATAATTCTGTAGAAATTAGAGGCTTGTAAAGTGACCAGTTTAACCAATCTCAGCAGGTAAAGCTACATTGAATAATGTCTACATTCGATTAACCACGATGTTTCATAACTGAAATGTAGTTATTACGAATTTTTTGCATCTCTATCACCATGTTTATATACCGATCTCCTTTTCAGTTATGAGTCATCCAGGTTTGAATCTTCTCCTCCATAATTGCTCTTTCATTTCCAATGAACAGAAAAGGGCCTATTCATCCCAATTAAACTAGATAAGAGTGTAAAGTCTGCCATTGCAGAGGATTTTTATTTTATTTTTTTTTTTTGTGGCTTGGTTGGAAGACTGCCTACCAAAATTTACAAAGCAGACCTTTCGTCATCTGACTGACACTTCGATCCATGAAAACAAAGTTGGGAATCCGACCAGGACTCACGGACGCTTATGATGCCAAATTAGCAGACCAGCTCTCCTGTACAAAAGAACTRATAACTTACAAGACGTGTTTCAGATAACTCCCAATCAACCCCGAGAAAAAGAAATCYGGAAAAAATTATCAAACGATTTCAARTCCGTCATTAGTCTATTCAGCTAAAGCTATTTGATCATTTGAAGAAAAACAGATGACTCTCTGTTCCCAAAAATTTTCTACTTTAGTAAGTAAACTAAGAAAAAGGAAAAACGAATACATTCACATGGGAATCGAAGAAACTTCACAGATGGTAACCCATTTCTAAAGCATTCGAATACAACCCAAGTATATTTTACAAAAATGCCAAAGTAAACAAAAGCATAAAAAATAAGAAAAAATATACAAACACCCAGAGAAAGACAGAAAAGAGGAAGAATGGAAGAAAAGCTAAATGGAATAAAAAGAAGTTCACCTCAAGGAGCCCTTGAGAGAAAAGTGAGTAATGAGGTCCCCTCATTTCSGWGACACCACACRTTCTTGGCTTCTCGGGACGATCCTCGTCCTCATAGAAGCTCTTCCATCCATACACTGACATCTTCTCTTCACTTGTCTTCCCCCTTTCTGCCACCGAATGCATAATGCGAACTTGTTTGCAGAGAATAGAGAAGCTACAACAGAAATAAATGGTTTCTCTCTGTATGCGATTATCCTTTTTCCTCTTTTGGTAAGAAGTATGGAGCGGTTTCTAGAAATGACTATTTCTTGATTATCCATGATAGCTGATCCAACGGGTCCCACACAAAATGCCGATCGACACGTGGATTTCTCTTTTCCTGTTTTGATCGCCATTATTAAAATTTTCTTTTCTAGCAGTGTGGAATCTTATTTCAAGCATGTTACAATAAAATAGAATTATTAAAATTAAAAACCGCATGCTTTTAAACGATGYAAAGATTAATTAGTTAAATTTTTTGAGGCAATTGCCACCTTCATCTTCGGCTTCCTAACTCCATCTTTACATAATATTCTGACATGAATAAGTTTAAGTTCGAGAACTTCTATATTTGCTACTAAAGACTAATGAATTAACTGGAGCATGCATGTTTATATTGCTCTAGAACAGAATATTACTTTGAGCTGTCAACATCTACCAAGATCAATAYATCTTTAACTTCTGCTTGTCACCCATGAAAGGAATCCAAACTTCTGCAGCTCAAAAGCCAACCAAAGCTGCAGAATAAAGATATCTTTCAAGACAAAGGAAACCTTTCTCGCCACTGGTACAGCTAATTAAATTCAACACRCCAAGCACTCTTCCATGCTTTATTCAGATTCGCATGCATGCAAAAGCCCTTAAATTAGGCCTTATATAACAAGGGGGTCTCCTGTTTACATTTCCATAGCCATCTGTTTTGGGAATTCGGAGTTGCTAAGATCGATGGCTGCAAAAACCGTTGGTTATCTCATCTGTCTTTTGATCATGATCATGGACATTGTTGCAGGAATTCTCGGCATTCAAGCTGAGATTGCTCAAAACAAGGTATGACAGCGTTAAGTTTGGAATGTTGGGCTGTGTATTACTGCCCCTCCTGTTTCTCTTACTCAGGGAAGGTCCTAAGAGTTTGTGATATATTTTGTCTTTGCTGTTTGTACAGGTGAAAAACCTGCGAGTATGGATTTTTGAGTGCAGAGACCCAAGTTATGAAGCTTTCAAACTGGGGTTGGCTGCAACAGTACTCTTATCCCTAGCTCATGTCATTGCCAATATGCTCAGCGGTTGCATTTGCATTTGGTCCAAGGAAGAGCTAGATCGATCCACTAATAACAAGCAGCTGGCTGCCGCTTCTCTTGTCCTATCGTGGTACACATACAATCAAATTCTAAGAAATTTTTGTTGAATCTTCAGCTTCTGCTAGCAATGTAGCATTGATGTAATGACTTGGTGACTGCTATGATCTAAATCAGGGTGATATTGGCAATAGCATTCTCAATGCTAATTGGCGGGACACTGTCAAACTCAAGGTCAAGAAAAAACTGTGGAATAGCACATCATCGTCTTCTTTCAGTTGGAGGAATTCTGTGTTTCATACACGGACTCTTTGCGGTTGCTTATTATATATCGGCAACTGCAGCCATTCAAGAAGAGAAAAAGCTCAATCAACCTGCTGCTGGAGCTCACGCTTGACTCCAAGTTTCACTGTTCAGATCATAGAAATGCAAATCGATTTTTTTGTTTTTTGTGGTCAAAAAGCTTGCTATTCTTTTGCTTCGTTTTTCCCTTCATTTTGAACTTCGCTAACAAAATTTAGAAGCATTCATGCTTGCCTGAGATTGTTCAGGATTCTGATCTTTTGTTGATCAATCCATAGATTATAAATTCCCTGATTCGTTCTATTAACTATTGTTCAGCCAAGACAAGTATGCGCCATTTTCTAATATCCACTAGGAGCATCTATTAGGTTGCCCAACAAGAACAAGCGAGTCAACAAAACCACCGGCAACAGTGAAACAAAATGAAATGTTATTAAAGAAATTTATTAAAGAAATCAATTTGAATCGGAGTTCCGAATTCAAGAGCATCCAGTTAACAGTTTTACAATCAACGTTCTTTACACAAGCTAAACCGCTAACTACTTACTCAAGGACAAGCATTCATTTTATACACAAAGTTTTAGATCTTTTTACCATCTTTTCAGGAAAAGTTTCAGACTATCAGACTATAACCCATTCCCTTTAATGTAGAAACACCATGTCATCAAAATGAACAGGGAAATAGAAGAGACGTGATCTGGGATACACGAAGCAAAGCTTCAAGCAAGTAAAAACTAGTGGAAGGTTTCGCACAGTATCCACCATGGTTTTCCACKTTATTCTGCTCCCTCCAAAGGAAAAAGGAAGACTCCATCTAAAATTCCATGTACGAGTAAGACATCAAACCTCTAAATAATGCCAAGTAACAATTATAATAAATTTCTAATCCTAATTATACATAAATGTTCTGTCATAATCAGATCCATAAATAGCCCAGAAAACGTTCCAATTCACACTTGGAAAATAAACTGATCATTTTCTTAAATTTCCAATGCTAGTTATCTTCTTGAACCAAGATGCTATCTCCAATCTGCCTCAACTTATAATACGAGATCATACATGTTCCCATGCAGCTTGCCACTGTATTCATAGTTAACACTCAATCCAGCAATGCACACCGTAAAACCTCCTTAAAAGCCAACCAAGCTCATCTGACTTCTTTGTGATGGAGCTAAAGGGGTATTATGGCTTACAAGCTCAATTATCTTCAGTAAATCATCTTTCATTTTGCACAAGGTCTTAACCACAACAATGGACTAGGACGACAAAGACCGAAACAAGGCAGGGCGAGAGGGACAGGGGATTTGTTGTCCCTCCATTTGAGGGTTAGATTGTCACAAGAACTATTGCATGAAATGTTGAAGACAGACAACAACAATATTAACATTATCATTTAATGAATAAATGCAGGAACCAAACGGATGAAGTATAAGGAAGATAAATCAAAGAACTATTCCATTCACTGTATGATACGACAGACAACAGAAATGCCATTACGAAATTTGATTAAACATATGTCAATGCCAATGTCATTAAAAAAGAAAAGGAAAAGAAAAAGAAAAGTCCAACCTCTTCCGGGTCAACGAAACAGACATGACGAAAATGAAAGCCACTTGAAACAATAAGAAACTTATCACCAAGGTCGTTTAGATTACCTCAATATTAAACTGAACTCTGGTCATAAATTGGATAAATAGATCCTTGCTCATTTACCCGGCACAAGCAGAGTTAAAGAATTTAACTAGAATAATTTACTCATGAAGGTAAAAGCCACCTTGCATGCTGGCACAGACAGGAAAAGAAAACCAAAAAGCAAATACAGCATAACTAATGACCACTACCTAGTAATCAATAACTCCAAAGCACATTGTAAACATTTGCAGAAAGATGAAAATGACAGCAATTCCGGAGTGCAGCAAACAAACCAGAAACTCAAAATCATCCATTAGTTTGCCTGCTAACCAATGAAAATGACTGCAAAGCCAGAGCAAGCAGTTCAAAATAATCTCTAGACCAAATAAATAGGATCACTGAACCATCAATTATGCATTAACTGAGATCTGAATACGAAAAGGCAAACATTCCAAAGCTAGATACTAAAACGAAAATTCAAATCATACAGGTTTGAAAGTCATTAGCATGAACACCATCAGAAGCAGACAGTCATAGAACTAATTCACTATCTTACAGACACCAAATGATCTATGATTAACCTAACACAACAATGCTACCTAGCTAGCAGGACCAAACTCACCTTTGGACACCCATCTGCAACCTCAATGCCCCGATGATTTTATGGCCTCCAAAATAAACTTCGTTTGCTCAAGCATCAACTCCAGCTTCTTCCCATATATCTCAATCTCCTCCACATTCAACTTCTTCCACTTCTCCTCCATCTCTTCTCTCTTCTCCCCCTTGATCAAATCCATACTATTCTTGGCTATCCAACCCTCAATCCCTGAACTTCCGAAACCACTATGCAAACTCTTCAATGCCTCCAGAGTCTTCTCACCATCCAAATTCTTATCCTCAATAACAGCCTCCTCCCGCTCATCCACCTTAGATGCCGGTGCAAATGGATTCTTAGTCCTACTCTTCGTCATTGCCTTCCCATTGACCTTGTAGCTGTCAACAGTATGGTCCTCGCCATTATTCTCTTTACCCCATATCTTTTTGGATAATTGATACGCTATTTGCTCGTGAGCCTTTGAGAAAACCTTTTTCTTACCTTTCCTCTCCTTGCTAGCGTTGTTCTCGTACTTCTTCTTCAACCTCCTAATTTTAGCTTGCAACTGCGTCTTGCTCACATCGATATGAAGTGATTTTTTAATATATGCAAGAAAAGCATTCAAATCCGCAACAGGGTCAGCTTTCTTCTTCGCCTGATAATCAATCATCCCCTCTAAGATTGCAATTTCATCGTCCTCACTCCACAACCTCTGAAACAACTTCTTCGAATCATCATTAAGATTCCCTTTTTTCTCCGAACCTTCTACCCCAGATTCTGAGTTTTTCCTCAACCTCTTTGTGTCCTTAGCTTCGCCGTCCGCAYCCCCTGCAGCGGCCGAAGGACGTTTAGCCGCCGCGACAGGGCTGGGCTTGAGCGGAGAAGTAGGTCCGGAAGTGGGCTTGGATCTAGGCCTTTTAGTTGGAGGACTTTTCTGCGCATCGTCCATGGGCTTGGAAGCAATGGGCTTAATACTAGGATCAGGTTTCGCATCGGAGTCAGTCTCGGATTCGGACTCCCCGTCGTCTGAAGAAGAATCTGCCGGCTGGCTTTTAGAGGGTTGCGGTTCGGGTTTCTTTGAAGTTGGTGRTGGTATTGGTTTCTTGGTGACTTGAGAATTTTGAGTCCTGGGCGGTTCAGGTTCGGATTCCGATTCGGAGCCTTCTTCAGACGAGGATTCTTCTTCCTCTCCAGACTCTTCTTCGGATTCCACCGGCGGATCGGAAGCAGAATCACGGGCCTTGGCCATTTCAAGAAGAGAGAACGGGGGCTCTGAACTAGGTTTTCTTACACACTGCGAATTGGAGCGGGTTGTGACAAGGGAGAGAAAGAGAGAGAAAGAGAGTGGACTTTTTTCGACTTAAACGAAGATGGAAGGGATCMAATTGTCTATAAGCTAAATGATTATGGGTAGAGTTGGAAATGTATACGTGATCTTGAAGGAGACGTAAATAATTACCGTTATAACTGATGCTCCCAGTCCCCCTCTCGGCCTCTCCCAATACTATAATAAGATCTTTCTTGGGAAATAGCAAAATTATTTAAAAATTTCTCTTCGATTGTTTAAAAATCTTGTGCCATTCTAATTGAGGATTTTAGAATATTAAATATTATGAATTAACTGCTTTAATTGTAAACTCGAATTCGAGATATTATTTGAATGATATTGAATTCCTTATTATTTGACCTAAAACAAAACTACCAAAACAACTCCTTTTTATTTATTTATTAAGARTGTGGAACAACCTTAAGATCATCAATTATTAACATTGATCCTATTTTCTTAAAATAAAAACTGATTTATATTCATCGCATTAGTAAGTATATTAATCTATAAGAGAATGATAATTAGTTATTTGTTACTAATTACAATTGAGAAAGATAAATTTAAAAGTTCTATAAGGGATTGAATTAAGATTATGACACGAATTAGAATTTTAATTATATCAAGATTGAGAGCAAATGAGTATATTTATATATACGAGTCAAGTAACTTATTAATTTAAGACCATTTACAAGTGAATCATTAAATCAAAATGAGATTTCATTTTTAACTTTTATTTATAATGTAACGTTTAAAATGCTCTGTGAGTCAGAACTTCCTTGGGCTAAGGGTTAGATTATGTAGAAATGACCCTAGTCGGATCCGGGATTAGTGACTCGATTAATCTCCCAAATTAGGACATCGGATATATGAATGGAGTTGCGGGGTTCACTGGTGRAAGTTTGACATGTTCGTTCTAATCTTGTATTGGGATAACCAGCAAAAAGAGCGACCATCTTTCCAACCGTGTAATCTTGCAGTAGCAATCGGGTTAAGAAAGGTAAGATTAATCACCAGGCTGGTGGTCTGCAGGCTCCTATCAACAAGTTTTCTCGTCTGCAGGATCAAATTCAGTGCTTGCAAAAACAAGTAGAGTAGGATTTATCATCTCATAAAAGGGAAGTTGAGGGCTTCTGTAGTTCCTACTCTCTTGTCAACATTAAATAGTTTGAAAGCATAGAAGTTTCCTTCTGAATTTTGCATTTGAAAAGGATTATCTCATTGCTTAGAAACAAAAAAAGAAAGAAAAAAGAAGCATGATCATGATGCATCAATTTCTTTCTAACCAAGCTTTGACAAAACATCGTTCAGAGCAGATACAGTTTCTGCATAGTACTTCTCTGCTTTAGGACTGTCCTTGGTCTTTGCGGCGTAGTCCAACTGGTGCAAAGAAAGTAAAATGATTGTCAAAAAGATTGAAACTTTATGGAGAATATCATTGAAAAATGAATTTTTGTATAAATTTGTAGTTTTATTCTCACTTGGCTGATGGTCTGGAATAGCTTCCCTGTTAGTTCTTTCAGTGGTTTCTTCTCCTCTTTTGGTTTTGCAGAGATGACAGTGTTGAGGTCATAGCGAAGATATTCTGCTCTTAGACGGAGGTCATTTTGGACATAAGGCCAAGCCTTCTTTTCAATCAAACCCTTTACGTTAACAATTTCCTTGGCAGATTCCTTGGCCCTAGCTGCTGCCTCAGCTGGTGGCAGTGGTTGAAGGAAAAACCGTTGATTCAGGGGCAAATTAACGTCTCTTGCCTCGTCTGAGTTCAAAGTTCCAGCTGACATTACAAAAAATTTAGCAGCATCAGTGCATGAGATCYCTAATTAAAATGGAAATTACAATATCAATTTAAGTGCAATTTGGAGCATCCAATTATTAGCTTTAACCTCACAATCAAGAACTCTTTTGCTAATAAAATAATAATCGAGTCATTAACTATCAGAAACACTTAAATGGATGGTAGAGGTGATAAAGTCTAACGTGTTTCTGGTCTAAGATGGAAAACTGGTCAGGATCTTCCGATACCTGGTCCTTACTTAAGCAACTAAAGAAGAAGATCAAAATCCTTAAAATTGCTCCTCCACTTGTCATCCAAATATTTTATTATTGCTGCATTTTACATCCATTAAAACTGCAGAGGGAGTAGATAATAGAGAGCCACTTACGCAGTCCACCAGAGGGCGGTGGTGGTGGTCCAACCTTGATGGGTTTGGCATCGGCCAGAACAGCCTGAACAAAAGACCCTGTGGCTAGCCCAGCTGCAACAAGTCCCAAGACAGCTCTGCGGCTTGTTTCYGTATCACCTGATCCTTGTTGGGCTCTGACACTTAATCCTGGTTTGGCCAAGGAAACTCTGGTGGTGCTAGAGGTGCTCAGAAGGCCCGAGCCACTGATCTGGAGGCTGCCTTCAAATACAGCCTGAGAAGAGCCACGTAAGCCCGCCATTGAAGCCATAGCTTGTGCCATTCCTTGCTCAGTTTTCTCCGGAAGATTAAAGACAGCTTTCAAGCAAAGTYAAGTATGATGAATGAAACTTAAATTGGGGAAGTATGATGTGGATGATGGCAACTCGGGCTTTGTTGTGTTGTTTCTGTGATGTAGAGCGAATTCTCAGAGCACCTTATCTGACTCTGGATATGCCCTTAGCCAATCAACGTTTTAGTTTTTGACAAGTTGGATCAGGTTGTAGTTGGTACAACAGCATTACGACATCTGGACCAGAAAGATTTCAAACATACACATCATTAACGATGCCTATATGGTCAGACCAAGAAAATATATGGTTATTCAAAGAAAATAAGGGAAATGAAAGGAATTGGAGAGGGAAAAAAACGGATAAATCCTTTCAAAACTTACACATGCAAAAGTAGGAACTAATAAGAGAAAAGAAATTGAAAGAATTGTATCCAAATCTTATAATCAAATCTCTTATTTATATTCAACTCTTTTCAAATATAGACACGTAATTAAATGTTATATGATTTGATCGATATATTAATGTAAATTTATGAAATTTGGAGGACGCCTTCATAGTTAATCTCAAGATCCAGTGAAGTAAGACATTTCGACAGGGGTCTGTCCCCTTGGGTTCTTTGGCCTTTGCCTTCGAATGGTGGATTACTCGTCTTCTTGATTTGAAGCTTAATATAGACATTTATTTATTTAAAGTGATCATCTTTGCGTCAACTCTTCGAAAAGTAGGAGTTTCCAAAGTTCCAAAGCAGAATATGTTTGCCATACTTGTTTGGTTTTGACCCTATTGGTTGAGAGAACGTTGTGTTTGGAAGAAATTAAAGGTTCATAACTTGATAGGCATCTGGTTCAAATTGCTGGAAGAATTGCCCCAGTGGCTTTTCTATGTGATCGTTTTCACACAATGAATCGAAATTTTAACCCGATGGATGAACAGAATTGAAAGAAACTGGTCTGATGCTATTCGTGAGAGATCTAGAAAGATCCTGCAGTTTCAATCAAGCAAGAACCTTTTTTAGCCTTATCACCCACTTGCTCAAAGAATAAAGCCAAAGAGATAACTAAGAAGTGGGGTCCCAAAATTTCAAGTGTAGAAAAATATTTCTTGTCATCTTATAGTATGAAAAATCATCTCTGCTACTGTACTGAGAGAGATAATTATCCCATTGCAGTCAGGGAATCAGGGCAGGGCACTAGGAAGTAGGAGGTAGAAAAGAAATGGAAAATCAGGACCAATTGACGAAGTCCAGAGTTGTAAAGGTGGATTCAAAGGAGTCTTGGGAATCCCATATTAACCAGGCCAAAGCTCAGGGCTCTCCTGTGAGTATTCTCGTTCAAATTTTTTCAGTCTGCTGCTTCTTGTAGCTTCTGCTGTTCTTTTGTTGAGTTACAGAGCAGAAACCTCGATATACTATTCTCTTTTTACCTTTTCATTGTAACATACTGATATCTTGTTTGTAGGATTTTAATGATTTTAAGGTTTTAGAAGTCGAATTGATAATATCACCTCTTCTTTGGTTCTTTCGGTGGGGCGTGGGAATTGTACATGTAGATGGTGGTACACTTTACAGCTGCTTGGTGTATGCCGTCGGTGGCAATGAACCCACTTTTTGAGGAATTGGCTGCAAATGTCCCGGATGTTCCGTTTCTCACCGTCGATGTCGATGAAGTGAAGGTAATATTCTAGCTTACTCTCTGTTCTTATATGAAGTGGACTCTAAATCTTTTGTTATGATTTTTCTCAACTTGCTTCAGGAGGTGGCGTCCAAATATGAAATCAAAGCTATGCCGACGTTTCTGCTGATGAAGGATGGATCAACGATTGACAAGTTAGTCGGTGCCAATCCTGATGAAATTAGAAAGAGGATAGAGAATCTTGTCCAGTCCAATCCTGTTATTGTGGACTAAGTTCATTTCACGTTTGATTGTGTGTGCATTTCGATAAAGATTTTGTGAATGGTTGTTTTTCAGRTCCTCGCGTAGATTAGTTGTTTTGTAGAATTCTGTATAATTGAAGGAGAAAACTTCGGTGTGCATTAAATTCAGAACTGAACTTCCAGAACCCAAGAAGTCGCAAATTACTGCATGCTTATCACTCTGTTTCTATTTTTCTTGCTTTATATGGTGGTGTGCTGATAAAAGGGCAAAGTTCAGATATTATTTTGACGACCTGAAGTGCGTCATACCAAATTAGAGTTGGTAAAGATTAGTTTCTAGCCTCAGATACATCAGCCATAGGGATCAGACAACCAGATCACAAACAAGCAAAATCACCAACATACAAGAATCTATTAGCATCAGCACGCTCAACATAGATTTGTTACAAACTGATAAAACCCAACATCCCAGGTACAAGGCTTTAACATGAATCATTTTGAAATTGTCACTGAATGTTACACAAACTGAGATTGATGATCATCAGAATGACTTGTACAGATTAATCTGCCATCTTGCCAAAGTTATATTACTCTTATGGCTGATAAGCAAATTAGAGCACTACAACAGGGTTAACGATGCCTTTTGCTGTATATATAAGTGTATTCAGTGGTTGCTGACTGCAATAAATACAATGGACTGAAGCAATAATAAATTCGCTGTTAGGAATAATGTCTTCCTTTGACATCCTGCATCAAATAAAACTTGTGAAAAAATGAAAATAACTGAAATAGAAAAGCTGCTGGCAAGATCATCATGAAAAGCATAGGCCGGAAAATCTCCTTATTGTATCCCTTTGTACTCTTTCCTTTTGCCATTGTCGGCCAGCCGCCTTTTACTAATTTAACCTAGGAAAAAAAAAAAAAAAAGAAACGTACCAACATACCACCTCTGTTAGGTATAGTTTAAAATAAGAAGGAAGAAAGGGAAAGACAGAACAAAGGTCAAGCAACCTTGTCAAGCAAAATTTGCCTTGGCAAACATGGTTTGTTGACTTCTCCTCCCTCGAACATTGGACTGACCAAGAATGACCATAGCACACGCAGATTAATAGTTGACAAGATCAAAATTTCCAATTTGAGTTACAGAGGTGTAACTGAATAAATGAGACTCACTGTAGGGTAGCGAACGACATTGCAAGCATATCTCCCAATCTTTCCGTGCCTGACATCAGAAAAATATGCGTGTCGAATGCCACCATTGACTCATGTACCGTGTCTTCTAGCGACAGCATGACTAGCGAAGAATTACACGTCCATGTCAAGACTTGAGGGAATCAAAGGACAAAAATTCAAATTGAATCAGAAATATGTGATTCATTAATCGATATRAGAAGGTTCTTGCAAACGAATGATCTCAAAGGTGACTTTGGAGAAAAGACAAATCCACCTACTAGAGTTGTGGCAAGAATAAATAGAAGCAACCTGTATGAGCATCGTGAATAAAAAGCTAAACAGCTGAGTAAAAAGATTGCAAAGAWWAAAACAATTCTGGAGGTAAATTCTGAATGAAGTTAAATACCAGAGGGATGGGCAGTCCTGTTTGATATGAGGAAGTTCTTTCAGGACCCATAATCCCATTCTTTTAGATGCCACATATTGCTGAATTGAAGCTAAAAAATGCATACCTCGGTTACATCCTGATCTGAAAAAGTCATGACAGCAAGCAATGCCATTCTCTCATTTTCCTGAAGTTGATGGGCTGGGACTCCTGATGAGTTTTCTCTTTTTGAAATGCAAACTCTTCTTTATGGAAACTCCAGCCTTCCCTAATTTAGCTATCCTCTCCTTCCTACGTTCTATATCAGTTCGAATTACACTATTTCTTTTCTCATCTGGCAGCAAAGCAAGCCGAGCAAACTTCTTAGGTGTCACTTGTCCAAGCCTCTCATTTATGTCCTTAAAAGCTGGAACAAGGCCACGTCTAATATAACATCCTTCAATCAGCTGCATAGAATTTTTATCAGGTAGGGTGGCACTATTTTTCAACTCAAGATCAAAGCAGAATGGGGAATCCTTCAACCACATTCGCAAGGAATGAGCTTTTGCAACAAGGATGCCACTCCGGGTTTTACAGGGCAGAAAAGGAGATCCCATTTCCCAGAGGTATGCTTTGAGTGTGCTGTTAAGAGAAACCTGATTGTATTCAGATGCACCTGTTATAAGTACCACAGATTTTGGGGATTCAGGTACACCCTCCAATGAAGCATCCTGCAGAATTATACTTTCCATGAGATGAAACGATATCCTGACAAAACTTTGTGAGAAGATGAGGCTACTCCAGAATCCAACATTTGAGAAATCAATGGACCAAAAGGAATACGAGAACTAGATAAAGTGCTGAATCACAGAGAACGAAAATCTGCACCAATTTGCATCTATATATGATACCAGATATTGCTGCAACACCAAAATTGCAAGTAGCTACCAAAAACAGAAAGGAAAAAAAAAAAATGCAACACATTTCCAATGTAAAGCGCATACATCTTGTACCTTCAGAACTTCAATTTATCCGTCAACTCTTATAAAATTAGTACAATCCACCAGTTAAATTTCAAAAGTCTATACGAACAACAGCGCAAGAGAGCTTGCGTTAAATTGAAGATAAGTAGTTATCAGTCTCTTTTCTTTCTTTTCAACTGCGAACATACTAAACTGAAAATCAAAGTTTGAGGAAATATAAGARAGAAATATTGCCTGCATGTGGTCAAGCCATAAAGTTAGTCCAACAAGAGCAGCGCCAGCTGACAACTTCCTGAAGTCAGCCCCCCAATCTTTTTCAGCTACCCTGCAGCAGAAAAAAATCTGAGTTATTTAAGATAAAACAAATATAAGATAAACAAAAGCAGGAAATATCAACCTTCATAATTGGAGATTTCCAGTAGAGAATCATAATATGCACAATCTTTCTCTTCATCATCACCATCCATCTAAATTAGCCACAGCTAAAAGACGAAATCCATAGATTCCAATTTTGTCCTCTTGGATGGGTTTCTTTTTTCTCTTTATTTTCTTTTCTTTCTTTCTTTTTCTTTGACAGGGAAGGAGTTTTTTTTTTTTTTTTTTTTTT
>MEJB01000021.1:1043139-1125669 GCA_001752375.1 Rhazya stricta | reverse complement strand
TCGCATGGTGGTTCAATTGAGGGATGAGGCAGAGAAGCTGAAGGAATCATGTGAGAGTTTGCAGAAGAAGGTTGACGAATTAAAGGTGTGCTATATTGTGTTTAATTGGATATTGTAGTCAGAATGAGGTAGTTTTCCTTGAGGTTCTAATGTTGAGGAGCATATATGCCATCTGCTTAATGCGTGATTACATTTGTAGGCCGAGAAAAATGAACTTCGTGATGAAAAGCAGAAGCTGAGAGCAGAGAAAGACATACTTGAGCAGCAAATGAAAGTCCTGAGCTCTCAACCTGGACTTTTACCACATCTTTCTGCAATTCCTTCTCCCTTTGCTGCTCCGCATGAAGTTTTCAGCAGTAAACTGATGCCATTTGTTGGCTACTCTGGAACTCCCATGTGGCGCTTTGTTTCCCCTGCTGCTGTTGATACTTCAGAGGATCATGTTCTCCGGCCCCCGGTTGCTTAAATTTTGGATTGAGGTTGGAATTTAAGATTAGCTGCGGATTCTTTTCCTCTTCTGGAAATYTACGAATTCATTGAAGGCCATAACGAGTTTGTAATAATTTTCTTTGATGAATAATGGTGAGTCAGTGAGACAATCACTTTCTGATACAACATTACTTGGACCTTTCTTTGTTAATTGTAATATTGAAAACCAGTTCCCCTTAATTGACGTACAATACACAAAGATAGTTGAAGGATGCAATGAGAGTATCCAATTAAATTACGACTCTTCTCCCTTAAACAAACATGCACGACTGTTTTGAAATTTATAAAGAGCATTGGACCTTGCATGGCCAAAATTCTCCATATGTCTATCTGGGATATGGTTCAGTAATTGATTCATCGTTTACAGATGTTGTCACTGACTTGTTGCTGGTAGATCTATCAGATTCTTCTATATTATTTGCAAAGCTCTCCGTTCCACTACGAGCAAAAAATGCAGGTCGTTGAGGTGCGGGCAAGGTGCTAGAATAACTGTTGAGCATGAGAACCACCGAAGCCATGGRAGGCCTCTGCTCAAAATCTTCTTGAACACACAACAAGCCAACATGGATACGTTGWATGACTTCATTTCTGGTATATGAGTCGCCTAGAGCTGGATCCAACAATGCTAATGGCGTGCCATTTCTCCAGTTCTTCCAAGCCTACACAAACTCAACAAAAGCCATAACTCAGTTCATGTCATGTTCAGACAAATGCCTTGGATTATCATTTCATTTTTGAGTATAAGAATTCATGATTTGAGGTGTTAACTATAACATGATTTTAGAATTTACACTCACATAGGTTAGAAGGTCTTCAGCTCGGTCTGATTGGAAGAAGCTGCTGTTCCTCGTGCCGCTTATAATCTCCAACACTAAAACACCGAAACTAAATACATCTGACTTTACCGAGAACAGGCCATGCATTGCATACTCCGGAGACATGTAACCACTATAAACCAGGGGTTTATTTTTATAAAAATTTTAACAAATTAAAATGGCATAAATATAATTGAGACACAACATTTGGGTGCCGTACTACTTACTATGTTCCAGCAATTCTACTTGTTTCTCCTGCAGATTGATCAACTCCAAAAATTCTTGCCATGCCAAAATCTGCAATCTTTGCATTGAAATTTGCATCAAGCAGTATATTGCTTGCTTTGAGATCACGATGTATGATCCTGAGTCGGGAATCTTCGTGAAGATAAAGAAGTCCTCTAGCTATTCCTTCTACAATTTTCTGTCGTCTTGACCAGTCCAACATTGATCGCTTCTCTTGATCTTTTGAATGATCAATTAAAATGTTCCAATTAGTTACTTTTGCCCTGCTAAATATTAAGCTAGTCTTGCTAAGATCTAAAGAATTAACCATAATAAAACCTACCAAAAAGGAAGTAGTCGAGGCTCTTATTGGGAACAAATTCATACATGAGTATCTTTTCTTCTCGTTCAAACGAAAATCCTAACAACCGAACTAGATTTCGGTGTTGAAGCTTGGCAACGAGTCCAATTTCAGTTTTAAATTCTTTTACACCTTGAGTTGAGGTTCTTGATAACCTCTTCACAGCTATTTCTTGTCCGTTAGGAAGGATACCCTAATATCATATTCAGACAGATGGAATTCATTAGAGCAATTAATAATATTCCATATCAAGATCGCATAAATGTAAGCTTAACTGTACCTTGTAAACAACGCCAAATCCACCTTCTCCAATTTTATAGTCAARAGAAAAGTTGTTTGTAGCTGCTTGAACTTGATTCAGATTATACTGTAAGGATTCAACTGCTGAAATATCATTCCCATCTGCACCATAAGTATGAAAGAGACAGAGTTAATACAATTTCTATCACATCATATATAATTTCGGAATTTTCTGGGCTAGAAATTAAACTGTTTTCTGCTATTATTTACCAGTTGCATGAGCTATGGCATCATATCTATTTTTTGATCTCCTTTTCAGGACAAGGAAGCCCAAGATAAACAGCAGAATAGAGACGAGAATGGAGACAACAATACCAATAACTACCGCCGCTGAGATGCTTTTTCCTGGGTCAAGAGTGCAGAAGACGTTTTCGTTGTTTTAATAGATATAAACACGAATTTTCACACTCACTATGGAGGAGTGGAAAAAATATAAATATGTCGCCACGAGACTACAGTTCTGACCTTTAGTTGGAGCAGTGGAAGATGGAGGAGTAGCAGTTGCTAGCGGTGGTGGAGGAGGGGCATCAGCAATATTACTATCGTAAAATACGTATGTCTCGAACCTAATGTTACAGCTGGGAAACAAAACTATTGCTCCCCGTTTTTGGTCGCAACACGATGGTATAACGGAAATCGCTTTTCTAAGACATTTACCACAATCATCTTTGGAAATATCTGGTGTGCACTGCGCGAGGGTATACAGTTTCTGGATTGAGAGTGAGGGAAAGTAGCGGTCTTGAACAGCAAACTTCTGGCCTGAGCTATCATTTGCGGCCTRAGTTGCTATCTCATCCAACATGGTTTTCAGCGTCTCGTTGAATCTAACCAGGTCCGTTGATGTGACATTATCTCTGTTATGCAAGGTCAGGACATTATTGTTCGAATATTCCGGCAAGGAGAATATGGATTGATTCGAGTAACGTAACAAACACTTGTCATGCCAAACAATGGCGATCTTTTGATCTTGGCAACTTTGCCGAATTTCTCTAGTAGCGTTTGCCACGCAAGATTGACAAGCATCGCCCTTAACATCACCTCGGCACATAAAAAGGCCATAGACTGCGTCGGAGGTGTTGAGTCCAGCCGTGGAATTGTAGAAGTCGTTGTTCCGAGAAGCTTTAGATAAAGAGGAGAGGACGGAATTGATGTTGGCTTCATAAGTACTGTTACCATTACCATCGTAAGTAGCATCTTGGCAGATATATCCAAGGAGCGGCGGCGGCTGAGATCTTACTCCTAGGCTGATGCTAAGCAAGACAACTAACAAGCAACATGAGGAAGATAGAGTTTTGGAGATCATGGTGTTGAATAAAACCAGAGTTACAGTGCCCAGATCTTTTAAGTAATTTGCTCGAAGTAGCGTGGTGCTCAACACTGACATAACCATSGARGACTACTACTGATATTTGATCAAGAAAAGAGAGTCCAYGGCAGGAAGACTTGGTTCATGCAGTCAAGTCTTTCGCCTTTTGAATAGTCATATGACATTGATCGTTGCTGTCCTTGTGGGGTGGCTAATGAGAAAAAGCCACGCAGCATTAATGGTGACAGGAGTGTCTCAGTCAATGATCAAGAAAAGAGAGTCCAAGGCAGGAAGACTTGGTTCATGCAGTCAAGTCTTTCGCCTTTTGAATAGTCATATGACATTGATCGTTGATGTCCTTGTGGCGTGGCTAATGAGAAAAAGCCACGCAGCATTAATGGTGACAGGAGTGTCTCAGTCAATGAATGTTCCATCTAGCCCCACACTAAACTTAGGAAGTAGGTTCAATTGAATATATACATAATTCAATAAAGTCAAAGARAAAAGCATTTTATTCAATTCTGTCAGCCCTACCCTCAAATCTCCGTCATTTCCTCAGATATTAATGATATTTAAGACAATTCACATTACAATCTGTAATTTTAATGAGCGAGATATTCACCGTGTATGGTCTCGAAAGCATGTTTCTTTAAAAAATGATTTTAGATTTTTGTGACTTTAAAAATCTTCTCCATAAGATGTCAAAATTCTCCTATGCTCCTGTCTCGTGACTTTTGGACAMTCCATGTGATGGATAATTCTCTTTAAATTATATTCTATTATTAAATAAAATAAGCATATTAAATAAATATTTCAATTAATATATCATTTTAAAAAAACTAAATAAGAAAYTAAAATACAAGCCCGAATCGGCCGGACTTGTTACCTATCGATGCCCCAAATCGATCATTGAGTTTTCACTTGAGGACCGGCCAGGACCGACCCGGTTGTGAGCAGAGAACGCCCGGACCGATCATGTAGCGGACCTGGAACCGCCGAAGCTCGCCGCAGGTTCAAACCGGCCACTTGTCCACTCTATATTGCTTCATGCGTGATATTATTTTGTAGGCGGAGAAATGTGGACTTGGGTTAAAAAGCAGAAGCTGAGGGCAGAGAAAGACACACTCGGCAGCGACCAGGACTTTTACCKCATCTTTCAGCAATTCCTTCTCCCTTGCAGCTCCATATCAAGTTTTCAACAGTAATTATGCCATTTTTTTTGGCTACCCTGGAACTACGGGTCTCCATGGGGCGCTTTCTTTCCCCTGCTGCTGTTAATACTCAAGCGGATCATGTTCTCCGGCCCCAGTTGAGGATTGAAGTTSGGGMTTGAGATTAGTTACCAGTAATGTACGAAATCATTGAATTCCGTAACGAGTTCTAGAGTTTGTAATAATTCTCTTAATGAGTCGGTGACACAGTCACTTTCTGATGCTAGGTTTAGCTTTCACGACAGCTCCAAAAATTCAAAACGTCCATAATAGTAGTAGAATACGATTTTCAACATCAAGCCCAAAGACGTATGTTAACTAACAGGTCAGCAAGCATCAGCGGCACAAATACACTTCTCTACACCTTTCGAGTAGCACACTCGATCTATCAAATTGGAGTTATTAAAGCCCTTCTATAACAGACTACGGTCACTGCAAATTTAGAAAACGCAGCTTATTCATCTATACATATCCCACCCAGCTTTTCTTGGTTGTCATAATACAGAGTGAGATAAGGTTGTCCTTTATTGATTATACAAAATTGGCCGAATTAAATACACAGGCTTTCGGCTTCTCCAAATGGGAGAACCCTTGCTGCAGCTGATCAGTTGTGTTACTTGTCTTCTTGAAAGCTGACTGAATATAAATGCATTATGCATACGTATCAAACTGAAGCCCGGAAATCAGACTTGCCTATGGCTGCTTCCCCTCTAGATGTCCCACTCACTTATCCAAAAAACGGAACTTTCTAATTTGTCTCTGTTACAAAACTTAAAACACACTAAAAACTTCTGGTTCTTACTGGACCTGGCATAAAGCAAAGGGACCTTCTTTGTCCTTTTCAGCAGGGCTGCTTGAATCCCATATATCTTCCATTAATGTAATCCTTCCAGACATCGACTGCTCCAAAACTAGTCATCAGAACAGTGCTTAAAGCTAATACCAGACCAACTGAGAACACAATGAGGGAGGCTCTCCCACACTTTTCTATAACTCGTTGTACTATTACTAAGCCAATGACCGAGCCAACGAAACAAATTATTGAAAAGTAGATGGCGCCAAAAATATGGTCCATTCCCAGCAGCACATACTGAAATGCGGACATTGTGGAGGAGAAGAATACCATGAATGAACAGGTCGCTGCAGTGACCTGTATCACAAAATGTGCAGCTTTAATGAGGAGATGAATCGGGTTTTGTTTACTCATGCCATTGGGTGCTAGACTATAGGAATTGCAACAAACAAAAGGCAACAAAAGTTTTGATGCTCAAGTATCAGTAACTACTGTGGGACTTACTTCAGGTGTAATTCCAACTTGAAGAAGAAGTGGACTTATAAGCATGCCACCACCAATTCCAAAAACTCCACCTAAGGCCCCTGCTAAGAATGCCATTACAGGGAAGATTAGTTTAACTGGTCCTTGACTTTTATTGTCGCCTCCTAATTCCTGCGAAAAGAACTGGATCTTAGTCAAAGATCTTATATTGGATCTAGAGGCAGAAAAGAATAAAATGGCATTTGAATCAATAAGGAATATGTCAAGCACCTGTTGGTTGTGAACACTTTCTTTCCTGTACAATATCCATGAAGTGAAAATTATGGTAAGAGGAATTTGTGTAGCTGATATAATCCAGTATCCCACTCCGCAAGTCTCTATAGGGATGATACCCTGCGCACAGTTTAAGCATATTTCTCTTTTGCACAAAACCAGATCAGATTATACAATCAGCACAGCACATACTTAGGAAAGTACTTTCTTTTTTCAACATACATGCTTTAATTCTATACTTCCAAGATTTCTTCTTTATGCACTTCTGTTTGTCATCCATTTTCTAACTAATTTGTTGCGAGTTTTACGAACTAATGTTTGGGGTACATTGTATAGATTTTCAAGTATGACATTTTCCAATACTCTCCTGTTGAAATCAAACGGTGACTACGGTTAACAGAGGATAACTCAAAAATGTTTGCTACATTATCAAACAGTGAGTCTGGACTGGCAGTTGCAGCAGTATAAGAAGATTTTTTGATCTTGGAAGCCGCCAAAAAAAGGAATAAAAAAAGAAGATAAGAAGAGGTCATACTTGTCCATAGCGATTTCCACGAAGAAGATAAAGAAGAAAGAAGGAAAACCAGATGATGGTTAAAACCCCCAATTTCATCCATGGAATATCGAATTTGAACCTTGTTTCCTCATGCAGCAGAGGCTCTTTAACCCCTTCATCATTTGTGTCATTTATCCCATTCCTTGCCTGTCGGTTGTCCAATTTCTGGCACCGATTTCTGCTCATCCCTTCCGATTCCAATTTCCAATAGGATATGCCTGATTTGAATGTCTTGAATGTCGACCAAGCAAGAAAAACAGCAAACATGATTGTGATAAGCCACTCCGGAAACATAATATTGCAGATCACTCCGGTGCTCACACCCAGCAACATGCATGGCTCTGATAAGAGAGCTATCTCATAATCAATCAATGTCTTATCACCAATTTTCTTACTCGTGACGAACATATAATTAACAACATTAGGAATCGACCCTCCTGTGACCATAAACGCCGAAAAACTTGAGGCCATTTTGAGGTCCAAGCCAGCAACTATGGTGAGAATTGGAATGAACAGGCCGCCCCCACCAATCCCCCCTGCACTTGATATGGACGAAGCCAGAAAACAGAAAACTCCTGCTAGAATAATCGGAGTTGAGAGCTTCAATCTGGGTTCTTGAAATCGTGCCTTGTGCTGAATTCTCCATTCCAGAGTGGTATTCAAGAATTGATTAAATACTTCTAAGATGGGCTTTGTTTCTTTTGCATGGTTAGAACTGATGAATGCCAAGAAAATGAGGAAGAACACCAGCCATTTCAGATCGCTCTGCATAGTCGTCATGGTTTTTGATTTCTGGAGTTTCTACTAGTGTTCGGTGTCCCCTTTTCTTGTCTTCAGAGAAGAAAAGTGGGTTCTGTTTTAAAGGGGGAAGCCGAAATAAGGAGACGAACTACACACGGCATTTTTTCTTTTTCTTTTTCTTTTTTCTTGTTCCCTCTCTCAGGAGAAGCATACAAATCAAATGGGACAAAATTAATTAATAACTTTAAGAGATGTATAGCATAACGTGACAACGTCTAGCGATCTGTTTGGTTTTCATTTTTTTTTTTCTTTTAAAACGCTTTGCAGATGATCTTATTTTTAAGATGATTTTTTGTCCATTTAAATTTGATAATGCATCCTATTTTTTATAGTTATCTCGTTATCTCGTGTATTATTTCTATTTTAAAATATAAATTAGTTAAAATATATATTTTTAAATATAAATCATTTAATATTAAAAAAATTTCAATATTAACCTTATTTATATGTTCTGAAATTAGTGTTGTTTAAATGTGTGTTATAAATATTATTTCTTTCATTTTAGATGAGATTATGAGTTTATTTCTACATAAAAAAGAGAACGAAGGAAAAATATAATTAATTGATCTTTAATATTAGGAGATAAAAGAAAATAGAAGAAAGGATATATTAGATAGTCAATATTAAAAATAATTTTATTTTTAATAATATTGATCTGTAGGAATAAATATAAAATATCTATACTACTACTATTTAAGTATGTAATAATAAAGAAAAACAAGTTAGACTGGAGAAGTCCTAGTCATAGTTTCTTGGACGTCTGCATCCTTCAAAGGGCAAGAGCCATAACTCTATATGCTTCTCAAAAGGCAAAATCAAAAGCCAACAAAGGAAGTCCTTCAGGATATTCCTCCGTGGCAAAGGTTAAAGGGTAAAAATACTTTCAATTCGTAGGTTTAATTTTTATCGAGAATTATGTTTAATTGTTAATAATTTCATTTGGTCCATTCGTGGATTCATAATTGCTCAGTTACTCATGACACATGATTAGTATATTTTATCTCTTTTGTGATGCTTGCAATGTCTAAAAAATATAAAGTGCTGCAACTTTTAATTATCCATAATTAGATATTTATTGCAATTGTTATTGATATTTTTAATTGTAGTAATTAAATATATATTGAAAAAGTAATGCATGTGAACATTTCAATACYTCAATGAAGGGGACATCTTAGTCTGATCTAACTCAGCAAGCACGACAATGAAGGGGACATTTGATCTAAAAGCGCATGGAATTTTATGTGTTTTCTTGTCTTTCTTGCTTATTAACGTGCCTGCAACTGGTTGGGTTGCTTCATGTTATCTTATCAGAGTTGAGTGGAGTTCACTATCTTTTATGAGTCTTATTATATAGATCCTAGATTCAGGTATGATATGCTGCTATTTTATGATTTCTACATCTCTGGAGTGTGATTCATCCAACACTTAGCTTAGAAATGATCAAGATCGTACTCACTTSTTGTTGTTCATAAAAGATTATAACAGTTTAATGGCCATAGGAAAGATACATACAAATCTATTTTATACATCAGGTTTATAGGCCTGGTAAATTCCAACTAGAAATGCCATAACAATCAGCTCTATCTTGGATATGGTTCAGTAATTGATACTTGATTTATAGACACTGACTTTGTTGTGTTGCTGGTAGATGTATCAGAGTGTTGCCGTACCGGTATGGCCTCTGTCCTGCTACGAAACAAAAAAGGAGGTTGCTTAGGTGTTGCTAGGTTTACAGAATTATTTTTAAGCACAGAAACTACAGAAGCCATTGTAGGCCTTTGATCAATGTCTTCCTGAACACATAGTAAACCGACGTGAATACACTGAATGATTTCATCTGTGGCGTAAGAACCCCCCAGAGCCGGATCAATCAACGCTAGTGGCGTCCCGTCATTACAAAGCTTCCAGGCCTGAAGAGAATGGTTGTGATTTTCATTACAATTCAGAATAGCAACAGCCAACAGGGACGTGGTAGATAGATAGGAACTTGTACTCACATAGCTTAGAAGGTCTTCAGCACCGTGTGATTGGTAGAAGTTGCTGTTCTTCTCGCCACTTATAATCTCTAACACTAAAACGCCGAAGCTGAACACGTCTGACTTCACAGAAAACTGGCCATGCATRGCATACTCAGGAGCCATGTAACCACTACAAACCAGATGAATTACGAATTATATTGGTGATTTATGTGGGGAAAGAGTTCCCACTGAACTGTGGAGCATATGCATATGTATTGCTTTACGAATTAGTGCTTGACTCTATGGAGAAAATGCATTTCGTGACATCCTTCCTTCACATTCAGATCAGATTGACAAGGACTAAAGTTTTCAGGAAAAACTCTCATTAATATGATGCTCACCTTCTGCATCACCTTCTGCAGGTAGTGAGGGGAAAAAGGCAAAAACACAGAAAGAATCAGCTCAAGGAGGGATAGAAGGTACATGTAGAACTTACAATGTTCCAGCAATTCTTTTTGTGTTTCCTTGGGATTGATCAACTCCAAAAATCCTTGCCATCCCGAAATCTGCAATCTTTGGGTTCATATTTGCATCTAGTAGTACATTGCTGGCTTTAAGATCCCGATGTATGATTCTAAGGCGAGAATCTTCATGAAGATAAAGAAGTCCTTTTGCAATTCCTCCTATGATTGTGTATCTCCTTGACCAATCCAATAACAACTGCTTTTCTGGATCTTTAAAAAGATCAAAGGTAATGATTCAGGTTATTAGTTACTATGAAATGCCCATTCTAAAAAGATATTAGAGAAAAGCAATGTGTTATTTGAGTGCAAACACTTCAGAGTGCATTGTGGTTTTCCAGAAAGATGCAAATTGGTGCAGTTACTACGACTTAACTATAAAGGGAAGAACAGAAGGAAGGAAACAAATAAAGATTCCAATCAGAGCCAACCAAAGAGGAAGTAGTCTAGGCTGCCATGAGGAACAAACTCGTAAATGAGTATCTTCTCTTCTCCTCGAAAGCAAAATCCCAGCAGTTGAACGAGATTCCTGTGTTGGAGCTTGGCAACAACTGTAAGTTCATTTTTAAATTCTTCAAGACCTGGCCATGAGCTTCTAGATAACCTTTTCACAGCTATATCTTGTCCATTAGGAAGAGTACCCTGAGGGAATAAGCTAATGAGAATGACCAGATATATCTATTACTAGTGAAGCTACCTCTTTTAACACTTCAATCTCTCTAATTAGACACTTCAATCTCTCTAATTAGCTCCCAATTCTATCAGTTGAAACTCGAAGGCTCATATTCTCAGAACTTCCATTTTAAGTACCAGTAAGAAAAAGAACTTCATACCTTGTAGACACAACCAAATCCACCTTGCCCGATTTTCTGCTGAACAGAGAAATTGTTTGTGGCTGATCGGATTTGACTTAGATTGTATTGTAAAGATTCCTCTGTTAAGAACTCATCTCCATCTACACCACAAATATACAAATATTCAACAGATTGGATTACTAATGTCACGCCTAGGGGATTTGGAAATTTCCATTTGGATTTAAACCCTTTGAGCTTTCAGTAATAATATCCTGATCTCATCCTATCTGCAAGAAAAGAAAAAATCCATTTTTCCATACTTTGTAACCTTAATACATACCTGTATCCATATCCATTATATCAAAATCTATCCTCATTGAACTCCTACTTAGTAAAACGAACATTGTCACTAACTGTACAATCACCATAATGATGAGCATGACAATGCCAATAACAGTTGGTCCTGAGAAGCGCCTTTTACCTGTATCGCCACAAATTTATTTCGACCAATCAATTTACAGGTATTCTAAATAAAAAAACAATAGCAAGGCAAGAACTGGTTCTAAACACAACCAAAAACCAAAAAAAAAAAAAAAAAAAAAAAGCTTCAGTTTCTTATGGTTCGTGTCAAACTATTGGGAACATACTTGAAAACTGGAAGCGAGAACAGAATTTTGTGAAATGTTATTCATTAATGATTATGATCGAAGTGGTAGATGAAATAGAATTAGAGACAAAATTTGCTATAAGCAAGCTCCACATCTAACCTTTAGCAGGAGGAGGAGGAATGAGAAGGTTCGGTATAGGCGCTGGTGGGGGAGGRACATTGTAAAAGCGGTAGAGCTCGTACCTAATGTTACAGCTAGCCAAGAGCACTATACCTTCCATTACATCTTCGCAACATAGCGGTATAAAACTAGTAGCTTCATCCAGACATGAAGTACAATCTGAAATGGAAAGATCTGGCGTGCACTGCGCAAGGCAATACAGTGTCTCAGACGAGGAAGAATTCCTGTTGGAAGCAACATTAATCAAGAACATCAATTTAATAAGACAATGACTATCTTGATTGCATGAAGTTTCTATATTATCATTACCTCCAGAATTTGTTTTCTCTCTCAGCGAACTTCTTGCCTGAACGATCATTCGCAGCCTCATATGCTGTCTCATCCAACAGGTTTCCCACTACCTGGTTGAACCTGTCCGTTCTGGTTGCGGCATATATGTTATGCCGGCTAACGTAAAAGTTCCAATCCGGCAAGGAGGATATAGATTGATTCGAGTAACGTAACAAGCACTTGTCGTACCAAATAATTGCAATCTTTTCATCGGAGCAAAGTTGCAGCACTTCTCTAGTAGCCTTTGCCACGCAAGATTCACAAGCATCACCGGTAACATCACCTCGGCACATAAAGAGGCCGTAGGCTGCGTTGGAGGTGTTGATTCCAGTCGCGGAATTGTAGAAGTCATTGGTCCGAGATGCATTAGATAAAGAGGAGAGGAGGAAATCAAAATTGGCTCGATAGGCACTGTCACCATTAGGGTCGTAAGTCGTATTTCGGCAGTAATATCCAAGGAGAGGCGTCGGCAGAGATCTTGCTTCTGGGCTGATGCTGAGCGAGACAACTAGCATGCAACATGAAGAAAGTAGACTTATGGAGATCATCTCGGCTAATGAAACAAGCTTTATAGTGCTCATATCATCTTCAAGTAATTTGCCGGCATACCAATGGCCCGGCGAGAGAGGATTTTTTTTTTTGATCTTTTTATTTTCTATAATTTAAGTCTTATTTAGATAATGGTTTATAATTATTCTAGGCTAAGAAATAATGGTTAAGTAAGGAAATGAAGATTTTAGGTAAGGAATAAAGGAATTAAAAGTTTTATATAAGCAATAATGGAAATGATGGTTAAATAAGGAAATAAAATTTTAGAAATTTTATTAATAATTACATAAGAGGGTACTTAGGATCAAAATCTTCTTAAAAAATAAATATAATAAATATTTAATAATTAAAGTTACACAATTATAAATTACTAAATATAAAACTAAAGTAGTATTGGAAAATTAGTATTTTTTAAATGTATAAAACTAAACTACTATAATCAAGTATTATCAACTAAGAATAAAAAATTAATAATCTAAGTATATCAACAAGTATACTAACTTAGAATTAAAACTAGTATATTAAGAAAAGACATATTAGTATATCCAAAAAAAAGTAAATAATATAACAATTCAAATTTCAAATAAGATAAATAAATAATAAAGTTTAAGAAAATTAACTAATTAAAAAATAAACTTCAAGAATTCTTTGAAATCATTGACTTGATCTTGATCACTAATTGCAATTGCAATTGACTTTCTTAATTTTTCTTCATTTTCTCATCCTTAGATCTTCAAGGCCTCGAACAGAATTCCAAATTTTGAAATTTTGAGAGAGAAATTTTGAAAAAGAGAGTTGCGAAATACTTTTTTTGCATATTTTTTTAATTAGTAAGCCATTTGAGGGTAAAGCTGTAAATTTAGAAGCTTTCAGCAAATTTGGGGGCAAAAAAAACAATAGGCTGTTTGAAAGAAAAATGTCCAGCTCGTCGGGTTTGCAGTCGATCCGATTATTTGTCCACAGTCCCAAGCCGAAATCGACAGTTTCCCCTTAATCGCTCACTCGCGAGTTTACCCGGCCAAGTCGGGCTAAACACAGGTCGAATGCTCAAATGAGCAAACTGCCGCTTTCAACTTAAAGGCTTCGGAACGCTATTAACATGACAAGAATTTTCAAAGCAAGTCCGACGCGGGTCGATCGCAGATTTCCGAGCCTGGCACGACAGCAGGAAACAACTTCGTTCAATTGCAGTTCAAAGTAAACCCTTCGCTTTTTTCCACTATGTTCAGTTAATGACGAAGGAAATTAATATGACTTTACGAGCCAATGAGAATAACCCATAGGCATTTGACGTAACTTGTCAACAGAGTAAGACAGAAATCGAGCAAAGGAACCTCTGAATGTTTCTTTCTTATTGCCATTGATGTCACGTTAATTTGTTAGCTTTGTTTGTATCAATTCTTCCCAGCTTCCTGATGATGCAGGTTTCGTTCTTAATTAATCTCAAACTGTTTGCAATTTTAATAAATCATAATATTGAGACAATTCGCATTATAATTCCCTGATGTGGCCACATAATTGTCCACATATAAAAAGATCATAATAACTAGACCTTCTAAAATTGAAAAGCATTAAAACTATAAATACAATGAAGTTTTCTAAAGAAGTAACAAACAGACAAAGCAAACAAGAGAAAGAAAAACAAGACAATCTATGAGTAAGGGATACATAAACCCTCACTGCGAAGCCGGCTGTGATGACTTGACTTCTGGCAGACAAAATTGTTGCCAGTCGGGATGGTCCAATATTATACAGATTTTTTCCGGCGGTGAATTGTGGTTTCCATTCGCAGGAATGGAATGAAGTTAAACAATGTTGGCAATAACTAATTGTTTATGGAAGAGAAAACTGAAGTATGGAAAAGAAAAGTTATAGCATTGGATGGTGACTGCACTGCGCCAGCTGAATATTGTCATAATAAACCGACTCTTCAAGTTATGGGATTTCAAAGAGATATGTGTTACATAAGCAAAGATAGTTTGAAAAGAATACAAGGGAAGTATCTTATTATATCACAACTCCTCTCTACTTAAAGAAATTAACATGCATGATTGCTTCAAATTCGTATTGGAATTTATGAAGATAAGAGCATTGACCAAGCATGGCCGAAATTCTCCGTACGTCTATCTCGGATATGGTTCAGTAATTGGATCATCATTTACAGACACTGGCAATGATTTGCTGTTGGAAGACTTATCAGATTCTACTCCGTTAATGGCAAAGCTCTKTGCTTTACTACCAGCAAAATATGCAGGCTGTTGACGTGCTGGCAGGGTCATAGAAGAACTGTTGAGCATGAGAACCACTGATGTCATGGTAGGCCTCTGCTCAAAATCTTCTTGAACGCACAGTAAGCCGACATGGATACAGCGAATGACTTCATTCATGTTATATGAATCGCCTACAGCTGGATCTAACAATGTTAATGGCGTGCTATCTCTCCAGTTCTTCCATGCCTAAACAAACTCAACATAAATTCACAACTCGTTCATGTTCAAACAAATGTCTCAAATTATCATTTTATAACATGTCTTAAAAGTTCTACTCACATAGGCTATAAGGTCTTCTGCTCGATCTGATTGGTAGAAGCTGCTGTTCCTCTTCCCGCTTATCATTTCCAGGACAAGAACACCAAAACTAAAAACATCCGACTTTATGGAGAATTTGCCGTGCATTGCATACTCCGGAGCCATATAACCACTACAAAACAGTAGTTATTTGTAAACTAATTTTAACATTATAAAACGACATAAATTTAATTTGGACACGTAGAATTTTCGTTAAATATGAGAACATTTGGGTGCCTGTCTACTTACTATGTTCCAGCAATTCTARTTGTTTCTCCTGCAGATTGATCAACTCCAAAAATTCTTGCCATGCCAAAATCTGCAATCTTTGCATTGAAATTTGCATCAAGCAGTATATTGCTTGCTTTGAGATCTCGATGTATGATCCTGAGCCGGGAATCTTCGTGAAGATAAAGAAGTCCCCGAGCTATTCCCTCTACAATTTTCTGTCGTCTTGACCAGTCCAACATTCGTTGATTCTCTGAATCTTCCAAATAATAATCAATCAAAATGTTCCGAGTTAGGTGCACTTGCTCTCTTAAATTGTGAAGTTATCTTGCTAAGATCTAAAGATTAACAATGATAAAGCCTACCAAAAAGGAAGCAGTCGAGGCTCTTGTTGGGAACAAATTCATAAATGAGTATCTTTTCTTCTCGTTCAAAGGAGAACCCTAGCAACCGAACAAGATTCCTGTGTTGAAGTTTGGCAACAAGTACAATTTCAGTTTTGAATTCTTTTGCACCTTGAGCTGAGGTCCTTGATAACCTCTTTACAGCTATCTCTTGTCCATTAGGAAGTGTACCCTGGTATCACATTCAGACAGATGAAATTGATTAAAATAATTCATAATAATCCGTTTCCGGATCTCATAGAGATAAGCTAACTGTACCTTATAAACAGCACCAAATCCACCTTCACCAATTTTATTATCATCGGAAAAATCGTTTGTAGCTGCTTGAACTTCACTTAGATTATATTGTAAGGATTCAGCTGTTGACATATCATTTCCATCTACACCAAACGTATGAAAGAGATTAGAGTTATACAATTTCTATTATGAAACCTGATACTTTCGAAATTTTCCTATATAGAAATCAAAAGAGTTTTTTTTTTTTTTTTTTTTCCTTTTTCTTTGGGCTTTTGTTTACCTGTTGCATGAGCTCTGGCACCATATCTCTTGTTTGATCTCCTTTTCAGGAAAAGGAAACCCAAGACAAACAACACAATGGAAATGAAGATGGAGGCAACAATAGCAGTAATTGCAGCTGCTGAGATGCGTTTTCCTGGGTCGACAGTGCAGAAGACGTTTTAATTGATATAAATATGAATTTTCACACTCACTAGGGAAAAAATATAAATATGTTATCATGGAGACTACAGATCTAACCTTTAGTACTGGTGGGAGATGGATGAAGAGGAGTAACAGTGGGTGGCGGCGCTGGAGGAGGGGCATCAGCAACAGAACTGTTGTAAAATTGGTAAGTCTCGTACCTAACGTTACAGCTAGGGAAAAGAACTCTTCCTCCAACTTTTCCGTCGCAACACGATGGTATACCCTTAATGGCATCTCTTAGACATTTATCACAGTCATTTATGGAAAGATCTGGTGTGCATTGTGCGAGGGTAAACACGTTCTTGAATGAGAATGAGGGAAAATAGCGTTCTTGAACAGCAAATTTCTGGCCTGAACGATCATTTGCCGCCTTAGTTGCTATATCATCCAACATGTCTCCAAGCATCTTGTTGAATCTAACCAGATCCGTTGATGTGACATTATTTATGTTATACAGGGTAAGGCGAACGCTCGAATCCGGCACAGAGAATATGGATGTATTCGAGTAACGTAACAAGCAATTGTCGTACCAAATAATTGCAATCTTTTGATCTGAGCAAACTTCCAGAATTTTTCTAGTAGCGTTTGCCACGCAATATTCACAAGCATCACCCCTAATATCACCTCGGCACATAAAGAGGCCGTAGATTGCGTTTGATTTGTTGAGTCCACCCGTGGAATTGTGGAAGACATTGGTCCGAGATGAATTAGATAAAGAGGAAAGGAGGAAATTGAGGTTGGCTCGATAGGTACTGTTACCATTAGGATTTTGATAAGTAGTATTCGGGCAGTAATATCCAAGGAGCTCCTGAGATCTTGCTCCTGGGTTGATGCTAACCAAGACAAGTAGCAAGCAACATGAGGAAGATTGAGTTATGGAGATCATCGCTTGGAATAAAAGCAGCGTTTGCTCTCAGTACTGATATTAATATTTGCTCAAGAAGAGAGAGCCTAATGCAGGAAGACTGTGTTCATGCAGTCAACCCTTCAGCTTTTTGATTTGTCAATAAGGCGGATCATTTAATAAATGAAGGACAATGATAGTTGTCCTAATCGGTCAGCATTTATATTATATTAGCGTGCTGTGATGGACTTCGTGGAAGACTTGAGTGCGAATGCTAGACTTGAAATTCGGTTTAGTAGTACGTATTTCTACAGTTATATCCACAGAACGTCTGAGATCTTGCCTTTGGGCTAATGCTAAGCAAGGTTAGTTCTGCATTAATCTTTTTCTGATTGATTCTCTTGAGTTTTGATTGGAGACCTTTCTTATCCCTCTTTGCACGTTAGCTGTCATGCAATAACAGGAACCAGTACACTTGGGAATTCAGGCACTCGTGCATTTTCTGGTGTTTGATATTTAGGAATCTCCTTAAAAAGCTTTTTTCTTTTATGGCAGTTTACAATAACTTTCGTCCGCGCCTCCAGAATCGGAAAGCAAATATAGGTAACTATGTGGAAATCGGTGCAAAAATAATATGCATTGATCGCGCAGGCGTGTTATGGTTTTAAGTACTTTTCTTATTTGCTTTGAGTATCTCTTGGCTCAGGATGGATGGATGCTTTCTAGTGCTTAAACATTAATCGTACAACAGTTAACGTTGCAGTTGGAGAGATGCTACAGTAGGAGATCACTCAAAGATAGATAATCTGGRTCATACTTGTTCAGGGATATTTGTAGTTCTTCACATTTCACTATTTCAGATAGGTCACAATCTAACAATTGGGAATAGCTGCATGATCTGGGACAAGTTGGCATTGCGGGTTCAGTAGTTGTCGGAATGGTAAAAGATGGATGAGGAGTAACATAAGGTAGCAGCGCTGGAGGAGGGGCATCCCACATCAGCAACAGTGCTATTGCAAAATTGGTAAGTCTCGTACCTAATGCTACAGTGAGGGAAAAGAACTCTTTGTCCTGCGAACCCGTGTTGTGATGGACTTTTGACCTCTGGGAAGACTTTGATCAGTAGCAATGCTAGTCGTGATGGTCAATATATGCAATTTTCTAGCGTGATATTTTGTCATTCCAGGATGTAGAATGAGAATCAATGTTCCAGTACTCTTGGTTAGGGAAGAGAAAACTGGAAAGTATGGAAGAAAAGTATTGCATGGATGGTGACTGCACTGAAACAAGTGAATTTTCAAGAATAAACTACTCTTCAAGTTGAGGGGATTTATATTTTAAATTCACAGAAATGTGTAATACACAAAGATAGTTGAAAGATATGAGTATGTTATTAAATCACAACTCCTATCAGCTTAAGAAATTAATATAGATTATTTCAAATTCGTATTGGAATTTATGAAGATTAGAGCATTGGACCTAGAATGGCCGAAATTCTTCGTACGACTATTTGGGATATGGTTCAGTAATTGAGTCATCATCTACAGACACTGGCACTGAGTTTCTACCTGAAGATTCATCAGATTCTACTCCTTTATTAGCAAAACTCTCTGTTCTACTACGAGCAAAGAATGCAGGTTGTTGAGGTACGGGCAGGGTCATAGAATAACTGTTGAGCATGAGAACAACTGAAGCCATGGTAGGCCTCTGCTCAGAATCTTCTTGAACACACAATAAGCCGTTGCTGGTACATGAGTCGCCTKCAGCTGGATCTAACAATGTTAATGGCGTGCCATCTCTCCAGTTCTTCCATGCCTACACAAACTCAACATAAAGCCACAACTCAGTTCGTGTTCAAACAAATGCCTCTGAATTATCATTTCATTTTCGAGTAGAAGAATTCATGAATTGAAATGTCAGTTATAACATGGTCTATTATACTCACATTGGCTAAAAGATCTTCAGCTCGGTCTGATTGATAGAAGGTGTTATTCCTCTTGCCGCTTATAATCTCCAGGATTAGAACACCGAAACTAAACACATCTGACTTTACGGAGAACGTGCCATGCATTGCATATTCCGGAGCCATATAACCACTGCAAACCAGGGCTTAATTGTATAATAATTATAAATTTTTAAAATAGCATAAATTAAATTGGGAGATGAGAGTTTTCCTTAGATATAAGAATATGTACGTGCCGAACTACTTACTATGTCCCAGCAATTCTACTTGTTTTTGCTGCAGATTGATCAACTGCGAAAATTCTTGCCATGCCAAAATCTGCAATCTTCGGGTTGAYATTTGCATCAAGTAGTATATTGCTTGCTTTGAGATCACGATGTATAATCGTAAGCAGGGAATCTTCATGAAGATAAAGAAGCCCTTTGACTATTCCTTGTACTATTTCTTGTCGTCTTGACCAGTTCAACATTGCTTGCTTCTCTGGATCTTTTTAACGATCAATCAAAATGTTCCGAGTTATTGCTTTTGCTCTAAAAATTATTAAGTTGCCAAGATCTCAAGAATTAACAATGATAAAGCCTACCAAAAAGGAAGTAATCGAGGCTCCTATTGGGAACAAATTCATATATGAGTATCTTTCATCATCRTTAAAGGAAAACCCCAGCAACCGAATTAGATTTCTGTGTTGAAGCTTGGCGACTAGTACAATTWCAGTTTTAAATTCTTTTGCCCCTTGAGTTGAGGTTCTTGATAACCTCTTCACAGCTATCTCTTGTCCATCAGGAAGTGTACCCTAATACAAAATTCACAGAGATGAAATTGATTAGAATAATTAACAATATTTTGCATTTAGATCCCATAGTATAAGTTAAATGTACCTTGTAGACAGCACCAAATCCACCTTCACCAATTTTATTATCAACGGAAAAGTTGTTTGTAGCTGCTTGAACTTCGCGTAGATTATACTTCAAGGATTCAACTTGTGAAATATCCCTTCCATCTACACCGTAAGCATGAAAGAGATTGGATTTATTCAATTTCTATTAGATAACCTTATAATTTCGAAATTTTCTTGGATAGAAATGAAAACAGTTTTTTTTTTTTTTTTTGGGGTGGGCTATTGTTTACCAGTTGCATGAGCTATGACATCATATCTCTTCTTTGATCTCCTCTTCAGGAAAAGGAAGCCCAAGACAAACCGCAGAATGGAAACGACGATGGAGGCAGCAATAGCAATAACTAGAGCTCTTGAGATGCTTATTCCTGGTTCGATACGTTTTCCGTTGTTTTAATTGATACAAATACGAATTTTCACACTCARTAGAAATATGTACATACGTTATCGCGGAGATACATATCTAARCTTTAGTACTGGTTGTTGTTGTTGGAGTGGTGGAAGATGGATGAGGAGGAGGGGCATCAGSAATACCACTGTTGTAAAATTAAGTCTCGTACCTATTGTTACAGCTGGGAAACAGAACTCTTCCTCCAATTTTTGCGTCGCAACACTACGGTATACTCCGAATAGCATGTTTTAGACAATTTATCGCAGTCATCTATGGAAAGATCTGGTGTAGGGTATACACTTTGGGGAATAAGAACGAGGGAAAATAGCGTTCTTGAACAGCAAACTTCTGGCCTGAACAATCATTTGCGGCCTGATTTGCTATCTCATACATCATGTCTGGCAGCAGCTCGTTGAATCTAACCAGCTTCGTGGCTGTGACATTTTTTCTGTTAAACTCGACAATGCTAATGCCCGAATCCAGCAAGGAGAWTATGGATTTGTTCGAGTAATGTAACAAGCATGTGCTACACCAGATAAGTGCAATCTTTTGATCTGATCAAACTTCCAGAATGTCTCRAGTAACCTTTGCCAGACAACATTCACAAGCATSATCCTTAACATAACCTCGACACATAAAGAGGCCGTAMAGTGCGTCGGAGGTGTTGAYTCCAGCAGTGGAATTGTAGAAGCCATTGGTCCYAGATGCATTAGATAAAGAGCAGAGAAGGAAATTGTAGGATTGTAATAAGTAGTATTTCGGCAGTAATATCCACGGATCCTGGGATTAGATAATGCCCCAGGGCTGATGCTAAGCAAGACAAGTAGCATGCAGTTCATCGTTTTGAATAAAACCAGTGTTATAGTGCTCAGATCTTCYAGTAATTTGCTCTCTATACTGATATATCAACCAGAGTGAGCTTAATGCAGGAAGACTCAGTGGAAACCTCCACAAAGTCTCATAGAGACGAAGACRTATTGTTGGGAGTAAAATGAAAGAAATGATACTGGTCCTAATCGGTCAGCATTTAGACAAAGTAATYCGCTAATTATTATAATCTTAATATAAATATATTTTTCATCTATACGATAGTTCCTTCTTAAAAGAGATTGGAGACAATAAGAAAACCTCCAAACGATCATTTTTCCTTTTATCTAAAAGAGAATATTATAAAACTATTAAAATTTTAATTCTTGAATTAATATTTAAGCATAATTTAAAAAATAATTCACAATGCCAATAACCAATGAATAAAAGAGGAGTAGGATTGTTATTTTGTTTAAAATTTTATCAAATTTAACACTTTTTTAATATTTATAATTTTATCTAAATACATAATTATTTTAAAATAAATAAAGTACTAAGGACTTCAAGTTCTGTGAAATCATATTACCAAGAACTTACTGAAAGGAATTGATCGGGACTAGTCGTAATTTAATTCTATTTAAATGCATAATTATTTTTAAAAAAATAAAATATTAGAGACTCTAAATCCCCTGAAACCATGTTAAGAAAAACTTACCGAAAAGACTTGAATGGTAATGCTAGCCGTGATGGTGGTCAGAGTTCAATAGTTCCACTTTTGTTGCATGATTTTTTTATCATTCCAGGATATGGTTGTGGAAGAGAATACTCGAAAGTAGGGAAGAAAGTTAAAACATCGATGGTGACTGCACTGGAAAAGGTGAATTACCCTGAAAAAGTTCGTAGAAATGTAWAATACATAAAGATAGTTGAAGGATGCAATGACTCGTCTCTACTTGAGAAACATATATACAATCATTTTGAAACATATAAACAAGCATTGGATCCATATTTTTATCTGGGACCTTCTTCAGTAATTGGTTCATCGTTTACAGATACTGGCATTGACTTGCTGCTGCTAGATTTATTATAAGCTCTTTGCTCAGATTCTCCTCTGCTACTGTTAAAGCTCTCTGTTGTACTATGAGCAAAAAATGCAGGTTGTTGAGGTTCTGGAAGGGTCGAAGAATAACTGTTGAGCATGAGAACCACTGAAGCCATGGTAGGCCTCTGCTCAAAATCTTCTTGAACACACAGTAAGCCGACATGGATACACTGAATGACTTCGTTATTGGTATATGAGTCGCCTATAGCTGMATCCAATAATGTTAATGGTATGCCATCTCTCCAGTTCTTCCAAGCCTATACAAAACGCAACATAAAGCCYACATATGGATTATCATTTCATTTCCGGTATAAGAATTCATGATTCAAAATGTCAATTATAACATCATCTTAAAAGCTGCACTCACATAGGCTAAAAGGTCTTCAGCCCGATCTGATTGGTAGAAGGTGTTGTTCCTCTTGCCACTTATAATCTCCAGGATTAAAACGCCAAAACTAAACGCATCTGACTTTACAGAGAACATGCCATGCATTGCATATTCCGGAGCCATGTAACCACTACAACCAGCACAAATTTAAATGAGAGATGCAGAATTTTCCTTAGATATGAGAACATTTGTGTACTGAAATACTTACTATGTCCCAGCAATTCTACTTGTTTCTGCTGCAGATTGATCAACTGCGAAAATTCTTGCCATGCCAAAATCTGCAATCTTTGGGTTGAAATTGGCATCAAGTAGTACATTGCTTGCTTTCAGATCACGATGTATGATCCTAAGCCGAGAATCTTCGTGAAGATAAAGAAGCCCTCTAGCTATTCCCTGTATTATTTTATATCGTTTTGACCAATCCAACATTACTCGCTTCTCTGGATCTTTTGAATGATCAATCAAAATGTTCCGAGTTAGTTGCTTTTGCTCCGATAAATTATTTAGCAAGACTTGCTAAGATCTCAAGAATTAACTATGATAAAGGAAGCCCACCAAAAAGGAAGTAGTCGAGGCTCTTGTTGGGAACAAATTCATATATGAGTATCTTTTCTTCTCCTTCAAAGGAAAAACCCAGCAACCGAACTAGATTTCTATGTTGAAGCTTGGCGACAAGTACAATTTCAGTTTTAAATTCTTTTGCACCTTGAGCTGAGGTTCTTGATAACCTCTTCACAGCTATCTCTTGTCCATTAGGAAGTGTACCCTGACACCATAGTTCAGACAGATGAAATCCATTAGAATAATTCATAGTAATCCACCATAAGAATAAGCTAACTGTACCTTGTAGACAGCACCAAATCCACCTTCACCAATTTTATTATCTGCGGAAAAGTTGTTGGTAGCTGCTTGTACTTCACTTACATTATAGTGTAAGGATTCAACTTCTGAAATATCCCTTCCATCTTTACACCATAAGTATGAAAGAGATTGCATTAAAATACAATTTCTGTAACCTCAATAGTTTCGAAAMTTTAAATTAAAGCTTCTTTTTTGTGCTTTTGTTTACCAGTTGCACGAGCTATGTTATCATATCTCTTCTTTGATCTCCTTTTTAGGAAAAGGAAGCTCAAGACAAACAGCATAATGGAAGCGACGATCGAGGCAACAATAGCAATAATTACAGCTACTGAGATGCGTCTTCCTGGGTCGACAATGCAGAAGACGTTTTCCGTCGTTTTATATTGTTATAAAATGAACTTTTACATCACTAGAGAGAAAAATATAAACATGTTATCACGAGACTACAGATCTAACCTTTATTGGTTATCGTCGTTGGATTGGTGGGAGACGGAAGAGGAGGAGTAACAGTTGGAAGCGGCGGTGGGGAAGGGGCATCAGCAATAGTACTGTTGTAAAATTCGTACGTCTCGTACCTAATGATGCAGCTGGGAAACAAAACTGTTCCTCCCTGTTTTTGGTCGCAACAGGATGGTATATAGGAAATAGCAAATCTAAGACATCTTGAACAATCATCTCCAGAAAGATCCGGTGTGCACTGGGCGAGGGTATATACATTCTGAAATGAGAATGAGGAGAAATTGTGTTCTTGAACAGCAAATTTCTGGCCTGAATGATCATTTGCAGCCCGTGTTGCTGTCTCATCCATCATGTTTTTCAACAGGTCGGTGAATCTAACGAGCTCCGTGCTTGCGACATAATTTTTGCTCGACAAGGCAAGGTAAACACTCCAATCCGGCAGGGAGAATATAGATCGATTCGAGTAACGTACCAAGCACTTGTCATACCAAAGAACTGCAGTCTTTTGATCGGAGCAAAGTAGGAGAATTTCTCTAGTAGCGTTTGCCACGCAAGACTTACAAGCATTGCCGGTAACATCACCTCGGCACATAAAGAGGCCGTAGATTGGGTTGGAGGTGTTGAGTCCAGCCGTGGTATTGTAGAAGACATTGATCCGTGATGCATTAGATAAAGAGGAGAGGAGGACATTGAGGCTGGCTCGATAGGTACTGCTACAACTACAATTGTTATAAATTTTCTTGGAGCAGTCCCTAGATAAAGGGGCGAGTGAATTGAGGTTGGCTCGATAGGTACTGTTACCATCACGATTGCAATAAGTAGTATTTCGACAATAATATCCAAAGGACGTGAACGTCTGAGAGCTTGRCCCTGGACTGATGCTAAGCAAGACAAGTAGCATGCAGCATGAGGAATATRGAGTTATGGAGATCATCGCGCTGAATGTAAGCAGAGCTATAGTATTTGCTCTCAGTACTGATATATCAATACTTGCTAAAGAACAGAGAGCCTAATTCAGGAAGACTTCATCCATGCAGTCAACCCTTCTACTTTTTCATTTTTCATCACTTTAATAAAGCTGAGATATGTGATTGCCTTGTACCTAATCATACAAGCCACGTGTCATTATGGTGACGGGTTAATTGAGGAAGGGTAAGTCTACCAATGACTCACAGATGCTCTTCTTTGTCGGGGGTAATCACTAGTAAAAAAGTAATTTTCGATACCAAAACTACTATTAAATGTTATAAATGGTATTTAATAAAATTGATAAATAATAAAGTAAAATCCTTTTAAGAAAAGATATAAAATTAAGATTTGTTGAGAAGGAGTTGCCAGAGATTTTATGGGCTAGTATAAATTTWTTTTTTAGTGTATAAAAATTTTGTTCTAACATAATAATATTTACAAAAATATCCTCAATAACGTAATTAATAGGACAAAGTAATATTAATAGCTCCTAAAGTATCACTTTTTTTTATAGTACAATACTTTTGTACAAAGACTCGTAAATTAGATTGGAATGTGTTAATTAAATATTTATTCATTAAACTAATACATTAATACTCGATTATGATGAAGTCGAGATATAAAAACAAAAAATAAAAAACTTTTCTTCTCATTACCAAGATGTTACTCAATTTTGTCAACTTTTTTTAATACAAAAAGTCCTTACATTTTCTAATAAAGGATTTTTGCTTTTTTTTTTTTTTTTTGGTGTGTGAAAACGGGATCTGTAATCAAGGGTACACATGGGATTCCATAGCGCAAAAAAGCATTTCAGTAAATAAAATAAAAGAGATAAACTCTCTTTCTTTTTTAATATTTTGAGTAGAAAAAGATAACTCTCTTGTAAATAAATTTAATCTATATCTACCCTAGGCATGCAACAGCTAAGATTCCTTCACTTTCATATCTGATCACTGTTCATTCCACGGTTGACCACTTTCGYATTCTGGTCTATCCATACTTGTATGTTGTTTGGCACTAACAAGTAATAATGGAGTTTTGCTCTCTAATTACCCCTCATGCCTCTGTCATTTCTTGAGACAATCAATGACATTTACATTATTAATGAGTCGATTCTGATTTCATTTGTAATTATTTATTAATTGATAATTTTTAAGAGAGGGGTGTTCACCGTTGAGATCATGCTTAGATAAATGTCAAGGCTCTCGATCGAAAGTTCGTAATTTCAATTCCTATCGAATATTGGTGAATTTCATTCTTTTTTGCTTGTCATATTTTTAAAATTAATTCATTTCAAAATACTTATCATTGATGAACTTTTCCTAATTTATCTTATTATAATTAATTAAATATTTTTATTTCCCATACMTAAAAAGTATATTAATATTTGCTRAAGAAGAGAGAGCCTAATTCWGGAAGACTTCGTTCATCCAGTCAACGTCATCATTARAATAAAGCRGAGATAATTTTGCACCTGACTAAATAGGCCACGTTGCACTSCTGACTCAGAAATGCATTCTTTCCGAACTAAGGGGAGTGTGCGAGTATTTATTTATTAAATTAATAARTTAATAACTAATTTGTGATTGGGTTCGGTGTGGGCCTCAGTCGGACCCACTAATAAAATGCTCCATTTTTACATAGATATATCCTCGTTTATACGAGGATATTTGTGTCTTTGTCTTTTAGTAATAGGATTACGTCAAATCTAATAATTGAGCTAATTATCTATCTCAATTCTGTTTTGATTAGCATTTATCTATATTTAATTCTTACATCGTACTAGGCATACAAAATCTATAGTAAGAAAAGGATAAATATAAGAAATATCGTGAAGATGTCACAATCAAAAAATCACATAATATGAATATTTTTATACGTATTTTTTTAATCAGAATAATTAAGCCAAATGTACCTGCAAAGCTGCCTCGATGAACCAAATTGGTCACTGTTCATTCCGGGCTTGACCACTTCTCGTCGAACCCTTATATTATGGTCCTACCCCTTCCGCTATGTCGTTGGAAAATCAATGATAATTCACATTATTACTGAGTTTGATTCTGATTTCATTTGTAGCAGTAATTATTTATCTAATTGATAAATTTAAAGGGATAAGTATTCAATGGGCAACATTAAAAATTAAATGAACAGAAAATAATATTAATGCTCTTGTTAATGAAAACTTAATYTAATATGACATGTTTCGTGATCAATAATCACTTATTATTATYCTTAACACTTTATTCAAACATTTTCATTTGACTTTACTATGCATACTAGAAAGTCTTCTTCTTTCTAGTGAAAAATGAGTGTAGAATAATCCTTAGTTTAATCTGTAGTTAAAAGGTCCTTTATCTATGTATATGCATGTCATTAGGGGAGCTTCTTCCAGATCATGAAATATTAATCCCGAACTAGTTGGAAAGTTGCAGTGGAGAAGGGGAATTATCATCAATTAACTACTCTTCAGGTCYAGGGAATTTAAAATGTAAATTCATATACAAGATGTATAATACACAAAGATAATTGAAGGATACAGACGTACGAAATTATACATATGTCTATCTAAGATATTCTTCAATAATTGATTCATCATTTACAGACACTGGCATTACTGCTGCTAGATTTATTAGAAGCTCTCTGTTCAGATTCTCCTCTGCTCCTAGTTAAGCTCTCTGTTGAACTCTGAGCAAAAAATGCAGGTTGTTGTGGTTCTGGAAGGGTCGGAGAATAACTGTTGAGCATGAGAACCACCGAAGGCATGGTAGGCCTTTGCTCAGAATCTTCTTGAACACACAATAAGCCGACATGGATATACCGAATGACTTCGTTGCTGATGTATGAGTCGCCTATAGCCGGATCCAACAATGTTAATTGCGTGCCATCTCTCCAGTTCTTCCAAGCCTACACAAACTCAACATGAAGCCACGACTCGTTCATGTTCAAACAAATACATCGGATTATTATTTCGTTTCCAGTATTAGAATTCATGATTCAAGATGTCAATTATCACATTGTCTTAGAAGTTGCACTCACATAGGCTAAAAGGTCTTCAATTCCGTCTGATTGGTAGAAGGTATTGTTCCTCTTGCCGCTTATAATCTCCAGGATTAGAACACCGAAACTAAACACATCTGACTTTACAGAGAACAGGCCATGCATTGCATATTCCGGAGCCATATAACCACTGCAATCGGGGCTTATTTGTATAATAATTTAAAATTTTTAAAACAGCATAAATCAAATTGGGTGATGCAGAAGTTTTTCTCAGATATGAGAACATGTGTGTGCCGAACTACTTACTATGTTCCAGCAATTCTACTTGTTTCTGCTGCAGATTGATCAACTGCGAAAATTCTTGCCATGCCAAAATCTGCAATCTTCGGGNAACGCATCTGACTTTACAGAGAACATGCCATGCATTGCATATTCCGGAGCCATGTAACCACTACAACCAGCACAAATTTAAATGAGAGATGCAGAATTTTCCTTAGATATGAGAACATTTGTGTACTGAAATACTTACTATGTCCCAGCAATTCTACTTGTTTCTGCTGCAGATTGATCAACTGCGAAAATTCTTGCCATGCCAAAATCTGCAATCTTTGGGTTGAAATTGGCATCAAGTAGTACATTGCTTGCTTTCAGATCACGATGTATGATCCTAAGCCGAGAATCTTCGTGAAGATAAAGAAGCCCTCTAGCTATTCCCTGTATTATTTTATATCGTTTTGACCAATCCAACATTACTCGCTTCTCTGGATCTTTTGAATGATCAATCAAAATGTTCCGAGTTAGTTGCTTTTGCTCCGATAAATTATTTAGCAAGACTTGCTAAGATCTCAAGAATTAACTATGATAAAGGAAGCCCACCAAAAAGGAAGTAGTCGAGGCTCTTGTTGGGAACAAATTCATATATGAGTATCTTTTCTTCTCCTTCAAAGGAAAAACCCAGCAACCGAACTAGATTTCTATGTTGAAGCTTGGCGACAAGTACAATTTCAGTTTTAAATTCTTTTGCACCTTGAGCTGAGGTTCTTGATAACCTCTTCACAGCTATCTCTTGTCCATTASGAAGTGTACCCTAACACCATDGTTCAGACAGATGAAATTCATTAGAATAATTCATAATATTTTGCATCTAGATCCTATAGTATAAGGAAACTGTACCTTGTAGACAGCACCGAATCCACCTTCACCAATTTTATTATCAACGGAAAAGTTGTTTGTAGCTGCTTGAATTTCACTTAGATTATACTGCAAGGATTCAACTTCTGAAATATCCCTTCCATCTACACCATATATATGAAAGAGACTGGGTTTATACAATTTCTACTATAAAACCTTATTATTTCGAAAATTTATTGTATAGAAATGAAAAGAGTTTTTTTTTTTTTTTTCTATTGTTTACCAGTTGAATGAGCTATGGCATCATATTTTTTCTTTGATCTCCTTTTCAGGAAAAGCAAACCCAAGACAAACAGCACAACGGAAACGACAATGGAGGCAACAATAGCAATAACTACAGCAGCTGAGATGCGTTTTCCTGGGTCGACAGTCCATAGGACGTTTTCCATTGTTTTAATTGATATAAACATGATTAGTCACTAGGAAGAAAATGTAAATAAATTATCACAAAGAATACAGATCTAACCTTTAGTACTCGTTGTAGTTGTTGGAGTACTGGAAGGAGATGGATGAGGAGAATAACCATTCGGTAGGTGCGCTGGAGAAGGGGCATTGGCAGCTGTAATGTTATAAAATTGGTAAGTCTCATACCTAATGTTACAGCTAGGGAAAAGAACTCTTCCTCCAACTTTTCCGTCGCAACACGACGGTATACGCCGAATAGCATCTTTTAGACATGTATCACAATCATCTATGGAAAGATCTGGTGTGCACTGTGCGAGGGTATACACTTTCTGGAATGAGAATGAGGAAAAATTGCGTTCTTGAATAGCAAATTTCTGTCCCGAACGATCATTTGCAGCCTGATTTGCTATCTCATACATCATATTTTGCAGCTGTTCGTTGAATCTAACCACCTCTGTGGTTGTGACATTTTCTGTGTTACTCATGAATCTGTAAACGGTCCGATCCGGAAAGGAAAATATGAATTCATACGAGTAACGTAACAAGCAATTGTTGTACCAAATAATTGCTTCCTTTTCATTAGGGCAAAGTTGCAGAACTTCTCTAGTAGCGTTTGCCACGCAGTATCCACAAGCATCGCCTTTAATATCACCTCGGCACATAAAGAGGCCGTAGATTGGGTTGGAGGTGTTCAGTCCAGACGTGGTATTGTAGAAGACATTGTTCCGTGATGCATTAGATAAAGAGGAGAGGAGGACTTTGAGGTTGGCTCTATAGGTACTGCTACAACTACAATTGTTATAAGCAGTACCGCAGTAATATTTAAGGTTCGGCTGAGATCTTGCTCCTGCGCTGATGCTAAGCAAAACAAGCAGCATGCAACATGAGGAATATTGAGTTATTGAAATCATCGCTTTGAATGAAAGCAGAGTCATAACGTTTTCTCACAGTACTGATATTAATATTTGCTCAAGAAGAGAGAGCCTAATGCAGGAAGACTTGGTACTCGCAGTCTCCCTTGGGCTTTTTGGTTTGTCTTAACTTTAATAAAGCTGAGATAATTTTATTTCCATCGTACTTAATCAAAATATGCCACGTTGCTTTGATGACTCAGCAATGAACTCTTTCCAAACTAAAGGGAGTGTGTCGAGTGAATTATTTTATTTATTAAATTGATAACTTAATGTTACCTAATMATGAAGTCAAGATAAAATAATACTTAATGGCTCAACACTAATCCATTAATAAATAACAAAAATACTTCATTTTTACTTAGATATATATAAAATATGTAGGAATATTTATGTCTTTTCAATTTTTCCTTTAAATGATGAACCTACATAAGATTCACGTGAGACGTGTCCCATTGAACTAATTATTTGTCTCCGCATGATCATACTAACATTATTCTATTGTTAAAAAAGATAAAGATTCCTCAGCTTCCGTACTGTTCATTCCGCCCTTGACCACTCCCATTGACCTTCAGATTCTGGTCTATCCGGACTGCTAGTGTTGTTAGCACTAATAATGTTGTTTCGCTTTCTAATCAACTCTCTTCCCTCTTTCATTTGTTGAGAAAATCAATGATATTTAACCTAATTTACATTAGTTCCACATTTAAATGACAGTTTAAATTAAGAATTTTAATTTTATTTGAGAGATTTTGATTGGATTAACGAATGAAGAATTAAAAAAATTAAAATTTACCCTTTAAAAAAACCTTTTCAAATTAAGAATAAAAATAAATAATATCTTAAATTAAAATATCATTTTAATAAAAAATTAAATATGTGTGTCTCATAGCAATATATAGTTTGGCACGTTATTAAATTCGTTCAATCTATTAATTTGTTTCTTTGTTTTGCCAAATTACTAATACGTCGTTATTTATAGGGATTTGGCTGACGTCATTTTATGTCTTCAACATTTGGAATCCTCGCTAATCATTTCGCGCGAAGGGGCGGAGGAAAACAAATTCAAACCCGCTTCATTCTGCATGCGCTTTGCCTTTTGCTTTCGGCATCTCACCTCTGTTAATCGGCCATGGCGTTTCGAATTAGAAGATTTGTATCTATTGGTTCATCATCCTATTCTAATTCCGCCCTATTTACTGCTAACCATAAGAACAAGTGCCTCACTCTGTTAACCCCAAACAACCCATTCTCAGAAACTTTGATACACCGTCAGTTTTGTACAGATAAAATCATGCCTAAGGCTCAGGTTGACACTATTAAGTTCGGTAAGTTCACTTCTCTTCTAGTTCTGCTCTTGTGGATGGTGATTCTTGCTTTCTGAATATACAACTTCTGTGTTTGTCAAAAGGCCGCTTAGACATTTTTCTGTTTCTTTAAGATATATAACTCTGAATATGGTCGGTCGTGTTTCAGCAACTGATTTACACTTAAAATATTCTTTTATTCAAGTTAGAGGATACCGCTAAGACGAATCAGGAGTTTTTTAAGTGGTGCAATGGTGGTGGGACTGTTCATAAATTAGCCTGCATTCATCCATCGGCGGTAATAGAAGCCGGTGCCATAGTCCATTCGCAATCTCTGGTGGGTGCAAATGTTTATGTTGGGTCAGGAGCTATTGTCGGACCTGCTGTCACGATTGGCGAATCAACGAGACTTCGGTATTATCACTTGTCTACTTTAAAAGTAAATGCCATCACAATGAAGTGAAAGTCGCCTTCTTTCTAGTGAAAAATGAGTGTAGTATAATCTTTATTTTGGTCTGTAGGTAAAAGCTCCTTTATCTATGTCTATGCATGTCATAATAGGAGCTTGTTCTAGATCATGAAATATTAATCCTGAGCTAGTATATGAGTAAGGTGTCTTCTTATAATGTGTATAAACAAAATCTAAGGATTTTGAGATTATGTGAAATATTCATCATTTTGAGTACGTGGAAATAAAAATGACTGTCACATTGTCTTTGCAATTGTTGTGCATCCTCTGCTCTTTCTTGCTGTTCACTTTTGAAAAAGCATGTTTCAGTAAATTACTATTAGATGAAGTCTCAGTGTTGTACTTCCTTGATTGTTTAGGAGAGTTGTTTTATGTTTACTGTTAATCACATATTTAAGCATCTCGCTTGGCATGCATGTCAGATGAATTTGTCAAGTTTCCAATACATATTTAGTTTCTTTTACTTTGAGAATTTTCTTATTTTCTATTGGCCATAAAACTAAGAAAWRCCGTGCCAGCAAATTTAGAAGCATAAAATCTATAGAGTAGAAATTTATTTATAAGGTTTTTGAACTTCTTGAGCATAGTACTCATTGAACCTYGGGGAAAAAAATAACTAAATTTTTGGGTGAAAAGAAAAGTTGAAGAAATTGGATCTAGGGTCGAGGCAAGCTTTCAGCAGGATGATGGTCTCTTGATTTATCTGAAGACCAGATTTGGCCTGAAATAAGCATAAGGATTGAAAGAGATGTAAAGAAAACTTTGGCATTTCCTAAATGCTGTGCGTGCTTCCAATGAAAGTCTAGTTCCTCCCACTTCATTCATATGATCTTACTTATCTTGAAAGCTTGTGCTTCTGAAGGACTTTTATTATAACCTTCTCATGTTTCCTTATCTTGTGTTTGACAGGTACAATGTTTCGCTCTCTAATTGCAGCATTGGTTATTCCTGTGATATCCATAATGGGGTCTGCATTGGGCAAGATGGTAAGCAGGATTCCTCCGAGTATATTCTGGTACTCTGCATCAGAAAAGCTATGTTAGATATGTAAAAATCTGTGCACTTAACTCATTTTATTGCATCTATTGTCTTACAAATTGGAACTTGTGGGCAGGCTTTGGATTTTTTGTGGATGAACAGGGTAATATGGTTAAGAAGCCTCAGGTTAGTGCTGCATTCGTTWTTTTCTGATTGAATCTCCAGAGTTTTGATTGTAGTCCTTTCTTATCCCTCCTCTTTGCATGTTAGCTGTCAGCAACTTGGTGAAGAATCCTGTATTACTTTCATACAATAACAGGAACCTGTATAAATGGGAATTCAGGCACTAGTGCATTTTTTGGTGTTTGATATTTAGGAATTTCCTTAAGAAACTCTTTTATTTTTGTGGCACTTTACGATAAGTGACTTTTTTTTTCCTTTGTTTGTGGCTCCAGAATCTGAAAGCAAATATAGGTAACCATGTGGAAATTGGTGCAAACACATGCATTGACCGTGGCAGGTGTGTTATGGTTTTATGTACTTATTTTATTTGCTTGTAGTAACTTTTGGCTCAGAATGGCCTGATGTTTTCTAGTGCTTAAACATTAATCGTAGAACAGTTTGGCATTGCAGTTGGAGAGATACTACTGTTGGAGATCACTCAAAGATAGATAATCTGGTTCAGGTATTTTCCACTTCCTAACTACAGACTCCTACTTATTTAAGGATATTTATAGTTCTTCATGTTTCAGATAGGTCACAATGTAACAATTGGAAATAGCTGCATAATCTGCGGACAAGTTGGAATTGCAGGTTCAGTAACGTATGTGACCCCCTCTCTTCTTACTTTTCAGCCTTGGAACAACTTGTTTGTGCTTTAGGATAAGATCTTTYATGTTTTCAACATACTRAGGATTGGAACTCAAAGTATGTCTTTTTGAAATGTTTCTAGGATTGGTGACTATGTAACTCTGGGTGGAAGGGTTGCAATTCGTGATCACATCTGCATTGCATCAAAGGTATTTATAAGATTAGTGTCACTAGTGCACAATATCCTTTTGAGTTCATTTTTCACTTTCAGTTCTCTAGAATTTTCTCCATTATAGTGCCTTATAATGGTTGAAATATTATTACCTTTTAAATCTTGTGAAAGCAAGCACTTAAAATTCTGCATCTTAGATTTAAAAATGTAACCTTCTTCTGGAAAGGTTGGTTCTGAGAATTATTTTATAGCCATAACCAAATCCTGGTCTAAGTTGTTATAGTTGGCCTGGAACGCATGTCTTCAGAAGGCTTGGATGTGTTCTGTTGAAGTGGACTTTCCCATACTAGTCATTGGTTGAGATGCTTCATAGCTTGAATCTTAGTCTGCTTGAGGTGTTATATTTCTGAAGAGTTTTCACCATGGTCAAGATGGTGTGCCAAGCAAATAGATTTTTGGTTGTTATAGGTGGCCCGGAGCAATAGCCTGTGTGGACTTCATAATAAGATATAGCCTGATTATGTTGAGTTGAACTGGGCTTTTCCATAGTTGTCATTGTTATTTTTTCAGAGGCTTCATGACGTGAAAGCCAAGTCTGGTTGAGATTTTTAACATTCTAGATAGTTTTTATCATGGTCAAGATGGAGCAACAAGCCATAAACTATGTCATATGTTTTAGCCTTAACTGCGTTTCAAAATGGGCTTTTCTGTGTATTCTCTTTCTTGGAAAGCGAAAAAGAAATTTTACTATTTCCTTTTTAAATCCTATACCTGTTTTGAGCTGGAGAACCTCTCTTACTATATCATTTTGTTGACTTCTCCTGCCATCAGCAACCATGAATGCTTTCAGACCAGGGCTACCTGCTTTCTTGAGTGCTCTGATATTCTTGTGTTGCCAAATGATGTCAATCTGTTGTTTACCAACATTGTAAGTTGTCCCTCAGGTGAGGTTAGCTGCTAATAGCTGTGTTACCAAAGACATTAATCAGCCTGGAGACTATGGTGGCTTCCCCGCTGTAAGTGTCTTAATGTTTGACAATTCAGAATATCATTGAAATCATCATCAGCCAATTACTTCTAGCTGTTGGAACTAAGAGCTTTCAATTTTCTTGACGCTGAATAATTGTGAAAAACATCTTATATTGGCGGTTGCAGATGCCAATTGCTAAATGGCGAAGAAAGATTGCTACRGAAAATCGTAATTTGAACAAGGAAAATTACCCAAACTCTTGAAAATACGAGTTTAGCAGTGCAACGCYAAAATCAATGGAATTATGGTACGGAAATTTCTCTTTCTTTGAGTTTAGTATCTGCAGTGCTTTAGTTGAGGAGGTTCATCAATACCTTTGTCCAATTGGACGATAAGGAAACTTTCTTCTCGGTGATGTAGCACAAAACTAATTGCAGAAGGAATCAACCCAGAAATACATGACAGTTGTTGTTTCTGATGGGATTTCCAATTATATGGCATAAATGTATATCACTTCAATTCGGTAACAATGTGTTTGCTTGCACAAATCTACAGGAAGTTTCTATGTTTTACGTTATTTTACAAATGGATGAGTTTATAACTAGACYAAATTCACATACATTTCATGTCTTCTTGATCCGGAACATCTTGGAACGATTGTTCAGTTTAGCCTTGCCTGGGATTTTACCATCTGGTCCGATTGGCAATTGACCTTTCCGGTACACCTTTTGGCGAGGACTCTTAATACCCCATGTTCGATATCTGATTTTGGTTACGAGAGTAACCTGTAATTGAGCATTCTTTTTTGCTATTTGAACTTCCAAAGCTTTCCACACTTTGTCATCCAAATTTATTACTCCACTTTGTGGAGTTTTCTCTCCTTTGTCCTGGGAGAAGGATGGTATTAACCAGTAACCCAMGATTTCCTGATAGTTGTAACAAGTGAAGTTGATGTTGGCGAAGTAAATTTGAGAATCTTTGTTAGGATTTTCAATCTCTATTTCAAAACCTATGCTGCCATTCTGAACAGAGAAGTTAGTAACAGTGTAACTAGGACTTTTCGGATGTATGGCTAACCATATGAAAAACACGAGAAGCCCCGAGAGGATGAAAAAGTGGAGGAGCCAAAGTTTAAAGCTTGTGACGCATATGTCTTCTTCGGCCATTTCTTTATGGGCAGTGTGCAGGCTTTGAGGGCAATGCCGGGAAGATATCTCTCCAATAGATAACAATTGATTAAGTTGAAATGCAAGGGAATATGGATGTATGGGAATCATTTTGCGATGAAAGCTGAGGATAACATCAACTGAAGTTTCCATGGCTGTTCAATCGAAGAAGTGATTGTGAAGGCAGGGTGAGGCCAAAGCGATGCTTTTCTTCTTTTCCATCTTTTCAATCTTCTTGTAGTAATGCTGGAAAGAATATGCCAGATGAGGCATCTAATATAAGGAACCTTTCTTTCTGACCATGCACTGTAGATTCCTCCCAAGCGTTACGTTCCCCCGGTGAGTACCGATTAAAGAGAATTTCCGCATAATTGAGATTTGTTTGATAAATAAGAAATATAAACCATAATATAATTTCTATTTWTATGAGATAAACTCGTTTATAAATGAAGAGAAGTCGCTTGGTACTCCAGAGGAATGCTTACGTCTACCTCATTCCGTGGAACGTTGCAAGGACATAATAGTCCTTTGACTATCTAGCTAGGATTTCACTTATTATTATTTTSATTAAGTTTCCTTTTGAAATCCATTCATGGACATCACAGAAATTAATTTCCCAAGGAATATTTGGTAGAGTTTGCATTCCCCCCCACTCAAATATAGGTCACCATCGAGAAGTCAAGATGAAGAGGTAACAAAGTAGCAGCTCGCCGTTTAAAAGTAATTATTATCAAGCAATAAATTATATATTTGTTTCACATTTTTTATCTCTTTAACATATATATAAGCAGGAGATATAAGAAAAAATAAAGAAGCAACTACAATCTTTTATTCATGACGAGGGAAACAATTAATGAAAGAAAATCTTCATGCATCAATGATCAAATGGAAATTGAAAGGGAAAAAAATGATTTGGGACATCTTGTTTATCCTCAATATACACAAAATTAAATCAACTAAAGTAAACTGGACATCTTTGATCCTTGTACTCTGGCAGAATCAARCCATCGGTGCCAACACCGACTGGGCAATTTGCATGCATTCTATGATGCCGGCTATCCCACGACGATATTTTGAATCGGATCGTTGATGTTAATTCCAGCCGGAAAACCACCCTCCCTTGAGCACGATCAGCCGAAAAACGCTCCCACTGCTGACTGGTAACACTTAATGTAGCTCCACTTAGTTCTCCGGCGAGAATTGTAGTGTTCTTTGGCTCTTGATAAAATGGATTCAACAGTGAACTGCTCCCTATGCTTTGCTCCTCGTAGAATAGRGTTACCTGCATGGCATCGTAATAGATCCCGATATTCTGGTTTGAATTTCGGGCAGTGACGTTGAAATTTATCTGGGCATTCTCAAATCCATTTGGTTGATTTAAAGCTGGAATTGAAAAATCGTGCATGTGGAATCGAGGTCGGTGTGGACGGAGACTTAGCCACAAGATGAATGTGACCATACCAATCAAGAAAAGAAGGCCTAAGAATATGGTGCAGACGAGCTTTGAAACCGCGATGGGAAAGCTCTCTCGTACCCGGTGAGCGTAGTAACGGGCGGTGTGCCGCCGCTGTATCGTTTCTCTTTCAGGGTTGCCTTGAATAGGTAATTGATATGAGGATGTACTCATTTCTATCTCTTACTCTCTTATCTTTTCGCCTTCTTTTCTGGTAATATTTTCGGCTACGGACTGAGAAAAATTTCAGGGAAAGATTGATGAACAGAACCCTTTTGTTGGTGGTTGCTTGTATAGCTATACTCTATGAAAATGGTTGCAGATTAATAAAGAAACTCAGAGAAATGTGGCATCTTTTGCAAGGTAAAGAAAAGAATAAACTAGTTGAGATTTCTCTTATTTCCTGCTTTTGTTTTAGATGAATACTTAATTAAACTGCTCGATCGTACTTTTTGTTAGTTCATGTACGTATCAGGAATCACGATCATGATGATTTAGTCTATTTGATGACCTCTCATGCAGGAGAAGAATGGTTATGATGAAGATGTATATGATACTAAGTTCACTTGTGTACGTGATGTATATAGCTCTCCCCTTCATGCATCAAAGGTATATCTTCTTCGTATTTRATCCAACTCAAGAAAGAAACTATTTTGTGAATAAAAAATATTCTGGCTTTGATTTGTGGAGAGCAAACGTCGCCGTCTCTTGATGAAGAAGACACTATTATGTAAATAACAAAGATTTGTTAAAATATGTAATAAGTATTAGTAAAAAGTACTATCTCCATTTCAAAGGGCTTTTAAAATGTAAYTCATTTTACATCTAATYTTTTTTTCTTTTCAATATTTCATTTATTTACTCTAATTATTCGATCTACCTAGTATTGAATCAGATATAAGAAATTTTGTTTATATCAAATTTTTTTTCATCTCTATATATGATTTATCACCTTTAGCTCTGAATTTATTTATATATTCTTCAAAAAGGAGAAAGAGTGGGGAGGAAGGAGAGGGACGAAACTTATATTAAATTTGATATATTATCTTGAATGATGAGTTATTTTTAAGAATCTTGATTTATATGTATAAATTTAAAATGATCAATATTTCAAAACAAATATAATATTATTTTTTGGCCGAATGCTTCAATAAGAAGTCAGCCGAGTACAATACATCAACCAAACAAAATTATTCATTATATTGAACAATGTTAATCGTAAAAGAGGAAAAAAAAAAAAAAATTGTTACCACTCCGTAAGAAGCAACAAGGTAGAACTCTGATAAATTAATTAACCTTGGTACATTTTCGTCTTATTTCTCCTTGGGTACCAGTGAGGACACCAATCCTACCCATGTTGATCATGGACTCACCAAAATCTTTGAAGAAAGTGGATCCATGGCTTTGAGCTTGAAGTTTGACATAGGCTCTGGTTTCACTGTCATCAAGCAAAGCTGAATCTGACTCAAAAAGGCCTCTTCTTTTAGCCACCAGAGTGTAATAGGACTCATCGAATGTCTTGAAACTTCCCGGGTCCATCTCCACCAGTGTGTTCTGGTCTCCAAATTTGCATTTCATCTTCAACTTCGCAACGTAGTTGGGATCCAAACTCGGGTCGGCATCACCCTGAACTCCCTTTCCAGTGAAGTTGTAGAGGCGATCGTTGAACGATGAGCAGTGAGAAGTCCCAATCGTGTGTCCTCCTGATCGGTAGTGTTATTAGTTAACGAGGAATTGAGTTTCTGGTGCGCGTTCTGGTTCTTCAGATTATCAAAATTTGTAAGAGAATACTATACGTACCTGATAGCACTACTAAATCCTTGACGCTTAAGCCTCTCTGCTGAAATCCTTGTATTAAGGTACTGATGTTTGCAGAAGGTGGTGGCAAGGTCAAGGCATCAGTCATTCTGGACACTTTTCCATCTCTTCTCCCGAATTCGACATCCCAGGAAGGACCTTTCAGCTGAAATATAATATCATTTTAGTACTATATAACTACATATGCAGGATAAAAGAGGTAAGGGTATCAATCCTAATTAAGTAAATAGAATCTTCAACAAAGGAAGGTATAAATTTTTAGCTTCGGAATCATTAAAATATGAAATGAAGTAATTGCATGAGGAGAGGAAATCAAATTTACCGCAACTGTCACATCCCTAGCTACGAGGGCTACAATGTCAGCACACGAAACGATACCAGGGCAAACTTTCTCAACTGCAGTCTTCACTTTATCTATGATGTGAAATCCTCTGAGGCTTAGATTTGGGGGAGCATTCTTTTCAGCCTGCTTAGTTGGAGACTCCAGCAATATCGATCCATCACAACCCTGCAGCATAGGATGAAATCCATAAGAAGCAACACGTAGAGACTGGTATGATCAAGGCGACTGATTACATACCCTAACGAAACAATCATGAAAATGCATTCTCAAGAGAGGACCACCAAGACTAGGTGCAATAGACATTACTTCATCAACAACAGTTTTGACTGTGTATTGAAGATTGGGACATGTTTTCCTGTAAAAATCGACTTTAAGTTGTCCCTTTGCATGGCTGAAAGCTAGGGTCAGAAAGATCAACTGAAGAACAAAATGCATAGAAGCTCTGTAGGAAGCCATGCAACTTGCAAGATAAAGTTTATGAACAAAAAGCTTTTTGTTTCTGAAAGTACAGAGAAAGTTACGAGGAGATTTATAGTGGGGTGGCGCTTTCGAATCTGTTGGAAAAGACCTCTCAATAGCTGTTCTTAGTTGTTTTAGTTCATCTGGCTGACAACAACCAAAAATATAAAACAAAAAAAAGGGCCAATTATATATTGAATGTGATCACTTCGTGGTATATTTTAATAACTATGGCTTATGATTTCACATTCAACCCACGGTATTGGACCCTTCAACTATTATTTCAAGCCATGCTGCTATCAATTTAATTCCCCAGCAATAGGGATGAATGTAAGATGGAAGTGATTAGTGATGAACAGGTCTATCATGAGCAAAAACCTGCAATTCCACATCCAAGAAACGTATGCACCCAGCTGCATTTTGGCTTTACAGGGGTTAGTAAGTACTCTTTATGYGAAAGTAGCATCTCCAAACGTAATAGAAACTTAACCCTTGAAATTTTATGATCCTAAACATTTGATGATTCCATTGGAGTGTGAACCTTATTAGTTAGTCAACCTGTTTAGTTAGAATCTCATCAAAAAAAGATGTATATTGATCATGAACGACAATAATAACCTACATGCTTATTAATCCAGTCTAAGGATACATGCATGGAGTTTCCATCACTACGATGAGCAGAGCACACCCCACAAATTCATGTGATTTTGCATAAACTAAGTTGACAAGAGCCGTTGAACTCTACAGCAGGTAACATGGCCAAGAACACTGCAACCCTCTTAAACATTTCTGATTTAATGTTAAGAAGGAACAGTTGTGATATTCTTTTCAGGTCCCATGCCAAGATGAGATTAACAATAGAAAGCTAGTTCCTCAATCAATATGAATCCATATAAAAGAACCTAAAGACCTTACCTAATCACYAGGCTACAAGTGAGTAGTTGAAGTATATATACATGGATATGGTCATCCGAGCAAGAGGCCATTGACTTTCTTCTCATTTCTTTTTTTATTTTTATTTTGTCTCGAAGACGTTGACCTCTGTATTGACCATTACGCATAGTTCCATGTGTAAGTAAATGATTGGGATCAAGAACATGCAAGCAAAATACTACATCGTGGTAACAATGAATTACGTACAAAACKATTTCAACCGTATTAGTACCCAGTTTGTGAGCAGCTAAGTGGGCCGGTGGACCATTGACTTTACTTTTTTCTAACTGGGGCATCAATTACTTAGAGAACGCCCATAATCAGATCTGGGCCCCCATTACTATAGGAGTAACTGAACTCATGGCCCAATTTAAGGGAAGAAATAAAAAAAACTACGGTTCGTTTCTAATACTACTAAGTACTAATTCAACTTCACGGCCCAATATGAGGGGAGAAACCACTCTGTTTCCATATAGCCACTTGATCACCTTTTAAACCCTTTTACCAAATTGACCTCAAAAATTAACCAAAATTAAAAGGTAAAACCGATCACCTTAATTCTTCCCTTATTTCACTACTGGATAGGATCTCGTTCAGTGATCGCTTCATTGTCTGAATGGTGAGGTGGTGAATTGAACCCATAACCTCGAATTCGAGCATATATTTTGATATCACGTAKTAAAACGATAATTTTATCCATCAAAACGGGATATTTCTTGTTATAATTTTCTTTTTTATTTAATTTCGATGACTATTGGCTATAGTATTAATCATAGGTTTTACTTTTAAATCTCGATTCAAATAAATATATTTATCGTAAATTATATACAATATTGCGTTAGTAATACAAAACGAACAACTACGAGACAAAGTACAAAAACAGTTAATATTAGGAGAAGATAAGGAAAGAGTTGCAACGCCGACCACCAAGAAGCAATACTGGGGAAAGAGGACAACGATCTCAGTTTCTGGGCGCCACCATTTTCGGCTAAGACAGTAGCCGATTTTAAAAATGGGTTGCTCCACGAAGAGGGCATGGTGTGGATGGCTGTGCTTCCTCTGCCGAAAGTGAATTTGATAAAATGTGGGCGCACCCAACGCGCACTACSTTTGAGCTAATGTCTCCAGGCTCCGTTTTAGGCCTATGGACTAACCCACAAAAGAATAAAACCTAGATTGCCTATGTGACGAGGGACATTTGGACAATACATCCCCTTCTTCCACACAACCCCAGCCATGCAATCCAACTTTTTCCTTTTCTTTTAAATTTTAAAACTACAATACCTTGTTTTTTTTAATGACTCGATATTCAAAATGTTGATTTTAATTATTTGATGTTCGAATCATAAGGAATTTATATAAGATTAAAATTCTTCTAATCAGACTAAATTTCTTATCGCTTAAATTAARTAATATGAATAATATGATGTCTTGCTTATAAAGAAGAATCGCGTCCCATTTTTTAGACTTTTAATAATAATTTTGCYAAAGCAGTTCAACTGCAAAAGGTGAATTTGAACACGAACTCATAAGGGGTAAAATGTTTCTATTCATTAATTATGTAATGTCTTGTTTATTAAAAAAAAAAATATATTGTGTCCCGTTTGAAGACTTTTTAGTAATAATTCTGTAAGAGCGATTGGGATGTAAAAGGTAGGTATGAATTGTTAGAATAGTCCCCCGCCTTCCCAAGCATAGCAGAAACTTGTGTTCATCTTGTACGTAATGTAATTTAATTTAATCTTTATAAGTCAACTGAATTATCATAATTTATTTCTTGGAAACCGGAGGTGTGGAGCTTCTAAGGTGGGAGTTCCACCGATTGGAACAAAAGAAACTTGTATTCATGAGAAGCTAGCTTTACAGATAGTTTATGTTGCCCTCATCCACCGTTGCCCATCGTGATGATACCACCACCACRACCTCCACCTCTCCTCACCTATTTTGGAACATACTTTTTATTGTTGAAATTTTCTTTAAATAATGAATTCTTCATATAAAACCTTTGATTGCTGAGGTAATCATATCAATCTTTGAGAATGTTCTTCACGTAATTAGAAAAGCTCTTTAACAAAGGTAAGTTTTTGCTTCCCGAAAATAAAGTTAAGGCATCAGACATGACAGTAAAATAATTGAATCGAAATTGCCTAGAGATTTTGAAAGCTTTGAGAGGATTACACACGGAAAGGACATGCACGTGGTGGTTTATAATGAACTACCGTATCCAGACTTGTCGACCAGCACYATGGACAACTCAATTCTGTTTCGAATGATGTAATGCTCGATGAAAATYCTTAGTGGACCTTACTTAGAACRCCCCTAAACCAGTTTAASTGGATTAGAACCTCTCTCTTACACCTTAGCAGAAGGACGAATATCGAAATTAAAGTAGTCGAAATCAAATGATTCTGAATATCGAATGATTAAAATGAGGAAAGAAGAAGTCACCGTAGCCTCATATGTCTTCTCCAGGTCTTGTTTTCTTAACGCTCGTGAATATTTGCCTTCCACACAGAAATGCAGAGACGAATGCCTAAATAAAGATGAAAACATCAAATATCTGGCTGCTATAGCCGAAGGAAGAAGGAAGCAGAGACTTGTTTGTTTTTTGTTGGCCATGTACCGACCTGTTTTAACCAATAATATTTCAATGGAATCACTCTTCAATTATCTTCTTGTACTACATAATCTGATGCATTTGTATTATTTGGTGGAGGGGATTGTCCAGGACAAAACCCATTGTTGATAAATTAAACTTATTTGGCATGGGAATAATAGTTTGCTGTCCAAATATTTGTTTTCAGGGGAAAAAAAAAAAATATGATCGCAAAGCGTTACAAGGAGAATTAGAAGACAGTCAAATGTTTTAATATATATTTGCAGATATATATATAATCAAAAAATACAATATGATAAAAAATTTCCAATCCACATAACAATTCTTTTATAAAATAAAACGGAAACAGCGAAGCCCAAGAAGGAAAGGCAGCATCATCGAACCTTTTATAAGTGTCAATTTCTCTCTTCTCTCTGCACACAACAAACATCATCATATATCAATCCAAAATCTCTCTGTCTCTCTCTCTCTCTAATCATCCTCGAATTTCTCCCATTCTCTCCAGAAAGAAACTCTCTTCTGTAACTATATTTCAAAACGCAGATTGTGAAGAAGGGTCCATTACTGTATGTGTATGTAAGTATCCACCTTCTGCTACTTGATTGGAAGATGATGAAGAGACGCTAGCTAGACGGTTAGCAGGTGAAGAAGAAGACTACTTTGTATCTACTGCGTGTTAGGTTTGTGAAATCTTTTCAACGCATAATAATAATAGAAGTGGTTGAGTAAAAATGGAGTCTTGCAACTAAAGCTCTTCTCTTTCCTTTTTATTCATAATCATCATGACTCCATGAGATAGTCGTTGTTACATGAAATTATCAAAAAAATTTATTGACAGAAACAGATAGTAAGGTTGACTAATGGGCTGTGTTTGTTTCTTGTGTGAAATAGATCAGGGTTGGATACTGGACGCCCAATTCAGTACGCAAAAGCAAGCTGAAGACTTCCTCCAAAAACGACTCCTCTATCCTCCATCAGTTCCTGGCCATTTAGTCTCTGCTCTGTGGACTCTTTCCGCTCTGCTTCATCTTCTATATATCTTCTGGAGCAGCCAAGAACGGGGTTAGAAACCTATGGAAAATCCAAAGTTGGTGAGTGTCTCGCTATCTTGTTTCTTGTTTAACAATCTTGATTTCTTTGTCACTGTTTCATTGAACTCCAAACAGAAAAGCTGCTTCAGAATTATGAAATCTGATGTTACTTTCTCTTGGACAATTTCAGGAACAATTGGGGTCGGGGAATCTGAATCCCATTTCTGAGTCGGAAGATAAGGGAGCCCAGAAAATTTCTGTTGCTCATGAAATAAATGGTTTGGAATACGCAGGTAAAAAGGCTGACAGCTTCGTAGTGGACATAGACCGCTTTGCATCTCACGTCTCCGATAAGGATAATGCAAACTCCAGAGTTACAGTAAGTTTTCTCCATTTTCCACGCTTGTATTCTGCTTTCTGRTAACTTAATTTWCCGCCATTCTTTTTGAAATAAGCACCAAATTTCTCTGCTAATTTCAACTTCTCGTGCYCTATCATTTCTTCAGTTGGTTTAAGTTTTTGTCCTCCTTTCTTTTCTGATTACGTTAAAAAGTACTCAATTTTCGCCATTTTTCTTGCAAATCCCACAACCACCAGTCGCCCCAAAAAAGAAAAAGAAAAAGTATTTGAGAGACGAATGCAGTTCTACACTGGGACGGATAATCTTCGGCTGAATATGCTTTTTGTTTCTCATTCATCTACTTTTATTTGTGGATAAAAAGTTGCAGAGAAGCCTTTCAAGAAAAGGGTCGACGCTGCGAGGCGGAGAAAAGAAATCAAATCCCAGTACCAATAATGACAACAACCTCGTGGCCACTTCACCGAGAGGTAATTTTTATATATTTTCCCATCTTTTTTGTGCTGAAATTCAAGTTAGATCTCATTCGAACTAGAACAGAAAAGCTCAATCCGTTAATTAAATTGGATTAGAACCCATTGCTTTCTTAAGAGGTAAGACATGAATTCTTCAAATACTGGCGATCCTAAAGAATCAGGAAATATATATATATATTTATTTATTTATTTATTTTCATAAGTCCCACTCGGTAACAAAAGAAATTAACAGGTCAATCTCCGGATTTTCCTCCAAAATAAGAAGATGAATCAGCTTCATCATTAATTGATTTCTCCATGGGGAAGTCTCTCGCTTTTGAATTGCATTTTCTTTTTTGTATTTGTATGTGTCCACATTCATCCTAGGGGTACAATATCTAATAATAGAACAACTATTCAAACAGCATTTAGCCATAATTTTTCTTGGCTCCAATAGTATAGGAGGTTCAGGAAAAGATGAACATGATTAGGTTAATACTAGCATAAATAAAGTATTAGTAATTAAGTATTTTATCGATTAGGTACGTATCAGATCGGATTATGCGACATCTAGCTGCAATCATTTTCATTAACAACCAGTAATTAACGTTTCCCAAATGGTTGTCCTTATATATACCCCTGATTAGCCATATTATTGAAGGGTTGCTTCTTGAGTCTTTCCTTTACTAGTGCCATTACTTTGATTGCAATTTATGGTATCAAAATGATTTTGGGTTCATTATTGGAGATTCTAAATAGTCTAGCTTTAAACTTCTAAAAAATATTTCTCAACAAATGATGACCTGGTCAGTCTTTTGACTTATTAAGTTCAAAAGACAGTATCGAGGAAATACACTATTAATCAACACTTTCCCGTGAAGGGAAGGAGACTCATAATTTGAGATGAAATAGTGAAGCAGKTCCCATTATGAGAAATTTTGATTAAAGATGATCCAAGTACTCTGCACGCCACATATAATCCAAAACTACACTGCAAGATATATCAGGTATTGTCATATTGCATTTGGCTATTAGTGTGTGGACGCTGACCAAYGAATTGGTAGTTGTCATGAAGTGGATTGATGCTCATAAGAAACGAAAATCTGGGTCCGTGTTTGCACAGTGTGTCATTCCCGTTATGTTCAATTCATTCTACAGGTGCATCACTGCACATGCACTCACATTTCTTTTTTATTTTTCATATCTGGAGAAAATTATTGAAAATGAGAGATGGGTTTTTTTTTTTGGGGCAACTGCAGCTGCTTTACACGGCGGGAGCACGCCTGAAAAGTCTATGGTGGTGACAGTGGGAGCCACAGATCATTCCGTGAACACACAACTCCATAATGCAATAACCATCATGACCGGTAGCAGTGGTGGTGCCACTACTGCCGCCGAAAGCAAGATTGGCGGCAGGAGATTCAGTTTCAGACGGTCTTCTCCCTCTCGGACTATTGATCCCAGAAGGATCCTTTTCTTCTTTGCTACCTTGTAAGTCCACTTTCGAGTGCAGAACATATAACAATTCTCCCGTTTTTCCTCGGGAAGAATTTAATATTCTAAACATGCCCATATACAGCCAACATAGTTATATATTCTTGATGTATGCTGAGCATTATTCTAATAACAGAGGGAACCACAAGTCATGGCACTGATTTGCTAAGCATGTTCTCTGTTCAAAAGGGATTCTTTTGAGTGGAGAACATGCTACTTCAAAAAAGAGACTTAAAAACCTTAAATTGAGGGATCCAGGACCACCAGCCAGGGTGAGGACTATTTTTAATTTGATCTAGAAATGAAAAAGGTGAAAGATCGTGATGTTCTTTCATAATTCGCAATCAYTGCCAAAACTTCTATACGAGAATCGATTTGGAATCAAGATGAAATAGTTTAGTAGTTGTTCAAAAGCTGACAACTTCTGGCTAATCTCAACTTCTAATTGTAGTGGATTATAGTAATAGATTTGTGTTTCATAGAATTTGACTGTAATTTTCTCCTCATGTTTCCCCCCAGATCAAGCATGGGAACAATACTGCTGATCTATTTCACACTATCCATGAGCAAGCTCAACGGAGAGGAAAATGGTCTCAACTGACAATAGAAGATGCATATCCGACTGCAAACAAGCAGATGGAATCGTACACAATATTCGTCTGCAAAAAAGGCATGACAATCGCAGGCTTTGGGGTGACTTCCAATTCATCTTTGAAAAAGTCCTCCTCCTTACGCTAATTAGACAGGCACAAAGATGGTGGTTGAAAAGAGAGAACAAAATATATGCAAATGAGAGGTAAAGCTAAAGCCCTTCCACTGCCAGGGCTAGAATGCAAGCAGATCTCACTTTTTTGGTATACCTCTTTTTTATGGATATGGAGGAATCAAGACAAGGATGAAATGCACTCTGACAAATATGGGAATCTTCAGTTTTAAGATGGAAGGAGTACTAAAGAGTAATGTAATATACCTTCTTGTATTGGATCTGCCTATCAAAAGCAAAGTGAAGAGCCAGAAAGTACTCATTGTTTAGTTCCTTTTTGCTTCTCAGCGTTTGAGTCTAATTTGCTTTTCTTCGACACCAATGCCAAATGCTTCTTTTTGACGTCTACAGCTTCTATGAAAGTATGAAAAAAAGAGCACAACAAAGAGATATCCACCAAAGTATATAGTGCACATAAGTATACAATATTTTCTGGTACCATASCAAGCATGCCTGAGAAAAAACAGTAAAGCCAATTTCATATGATTTGCATTTGGAAGTGGTCATTTTTTCCCTGTTTGTGTTAAAGACAACGTTCATGCTGTCCCTTTTCCCTTAAATAACATTCCCTAAAATGTTCTGTGTGCAAACTGAATTCATTCCCAGAGTTTCATGCATCTGAAGTGGGAATTGACTAAAAGTCACAAGTATTCGACACATCCATAACCTTGAKGAGCTTAGCATTTCAGCTCAGGACATGCAAGCTATAGAATATAATATTATCACATACTCTGGTAGACCTCAAGAGACTAATTCATGAATGGTTTTTATACTTCAAAACAGCAGTAACCCCTCAACACAAATTTGATTCATGCATCACAAATGCCTTGCATCAGTATACAGAGAAAKCTATGATTTAGGCTCTATGCTTCCCCTTAGAAATCATTCTGAGAGAGTCTCACAGCGAGAATTTCCAACTCACACTAAGCTGCTCTGCATGTGATGATTATCCATTATGTATATACCATCATCCTTTCCATGCACTACAAACTTGGTTTAGAAACTTGAGCTTTTCTTTTCTTTCTTTTTTTTCCCTTTTTCTGTTTCAGCATTTCGTGAAGGGATGCTTACTCCAATTCCAACTAATAGCGTTTTGAAATTCTTGGCATTGCACACTTGTTCTTTCGGTCATGGTAAAGTCTAAGTACAATTGCTGCTGTCTCTTCAATTGCTTTTCCTGTGACTTCTGCAAACAGGGCAACAAACAAAGTAAACACAATCAGGACAAGTCCAATCACTCAAGCCAACTTAAAGCCCCTGAAATCTCCCATATCCATAGGACTTTATTCGTTCATTATATATGTCGATAACCAAATTGTGGAGGTTATAAAGATGAACAAGTAATATAATCAACGCAGCTAATGAGTTTGTAAAATKTGTTGCACCCACCAATTACTGGCCAGATAGGATTTTCTGCAAAGATTCGACCAGCATATTCCAACTCTTCTTTCACATAGTCCATTTCAGAATAGTTGCTTCTTACTTCTTCAGCAAACCCCAAGCTCTTTGCTCTTGCTCTTCTGATTGTTTGCAGGACAACAGGATTGATAGTCAGAGCAAAAACCTTTTCAGGATCCACTTGATAAAGAGAACTAGGCAAATCAACATTTATTACAATCGGAACATTTGCCACTTTGTATCCCTTCTGTGCTAGATAAATAGAAAGTGGTGTTTTTCCTGTACGTGAAACACCAGCAAGAACAATATCTGCTTTATGCAAGTTTTGGGGTAAAGCACCATCATCTTGCTTTATGGTAAATTCAATTGCTTCAATCCTTCGGAAATATTCCTCTCCAAGAGAATGGCTCCTGCCTGGAGCCCAGCGGGGGAGGCCAGAAGGTGAAACACCTAGATGAGAAGCAATTGCCTCTGTTATTGGGCCCAGTATGTCAGTGGATGGCACACCCCAGAGCTGACATGCTTGTTTTGCAGCTTCCGCCATTGAAGGATCAGCCAATGTGTAAACAACCATTGCTCCTTCTTTAGCTGCTTGCTTTATGACATCCATCAGGCGGTCCACATCGTCAATCTTTTTTGTAGTTCGTAAAATAAATCAGCCACAGCGAGATATTCATGACACAATATCACTGGGATTAGATTATAACTGAAAAGATGTCTTCGTTCCTTTCTGGGGCAATGACAACATGTTCAAGAAGAAAAGCTATCCAATTGTAGCTAAAGGCTTTCTTTGTTATACACTTGAAATTTTCATTCTTTTTTGCACTTAGGCACAGATGTAGGGAAAAATAGCATGTGGTTTAWTTTTCAATAAGGTCTCCATTTCTAAAATGAATTAAAACTATACGAAATGTTGTAAAACAAAACTGATATTGAATGTAAACAAGGTGGAGATGTGGCTTAGCATAGGCTACGCATGAGGAAATATCAAAACAATCTCTAAAGAACTGGCTATCAATTGAAATTTGTGGAAAAAACAAACAGATCACCAGCCTTTTATGACCATTGGTGAACATCTTTCACAGCTCAGAGGGAAGATTTTGCTCCACCTTTTGTGGAAGACAAAGAATCAGGTAGATATCTAGCATTCACATATTGCTTAGACAATATCTGCAACATGATAGATAATGTTTCACAGTACTAACAGCAGTTGAAAATAGAACAGTTTGATCTATGCAAACCAAAAATTTCAAGTTAACGACAACCAGAGAGAAGAAAATAAAGAGTTAGTCACATAAAAAAAGTCAATTCTTGATATTGATCCCTTTTATCACTTTCTAACTTCAACTACAGTATTTTGATGCACTTAATGAGTTATTATAAGCCAAAAATGTAATCTTCCAATAGCTCATAGATGATAGTCAAGCCACTATGTTAGCAGGGGGGGGGAATACTTCAATGTAATTCAGCTTCTTTTATTTTGCTTATACAATAGAGTTCAGCTTTTGGAAAACATTATCTTGCATTGACTTAAGCAGGTCGGAAGATAATTTATTCTTTAAGAAACAAAAGGCCCCGAGATTAAACATGTTTCACAGAACTTACCCCCGAGAACAAGTGGGTATTTACAGGACAAACTCGATCAACCAAGCAATGTTCAAACTGTCCTAACGCTGCATTAACGGAATGCTCCGCCGTCCAACCGGTCCCATCGGAAACCATGTAAATACACTTCCCCGTCGCTGTTACAGCCGTTTCGTCCATCCCGTTACTCCCACCACTTTCATCAAACGAAGAAACAGAAAGAACCGCTTCCTCCTCGCTATCACTTCCACTATAGTTGCCCCGAATCACAGAACTGGAATTCGGGTTGCTCTCGGAAACCGTTTTATGAACCGGACGGTCTAGTTTCCTGCCGGACCGTATTGCACGAGCTCTAGACCAGCGAATTAGCTGAGGGCTGGTTTTTATTTTCCGAGGCAGTGGTTCCTTTGAGGAAGCAGGCTCGAAGGTGGGCGGTGAAAGCTTAGACTCTGGTTCAGCGGTGGAAGCGGTTATCGGTGACGATGATGGCGTCGGAGGGAGGTTTGAGATTAAGCTTGCCGAAGAAATCATTTTTCCTTTTCTTTTTAGGTCGTAATAAAATCCTTTCAGATATGAGAGTAAAGGTTCGAGATTTTCCTTTTTTATTTTTAASCGTCGCTGCATTTGCCAGATATATATTAATAAAACTTGCAAATAATTATCAATAAATTTAAATTAGCTTGCTTATACATCAATTGAAGCCAAGCCGAGCCGAAGCCGGGGACAAAAATGGAAACCCACACCTACCAGACTATCCCCCGGAAAAGGAAAACAAAATTACAGACTTTTTCTTTTTCTCTTTCTTTTTCTTTTTCTTTTTTTCCCTTGTGGATATATATATATATATACTACGAAAATTTTCCTCTATTTGGATTTGAGAAATAGTATAAGATTTGAGCTGACTMTCAGATAAGAAACCTGGATAGACCTACTTTGTGACCAAACTTTTTGACATCGTCTTGGACCTGTTCTCTGTATTCTTTAAAGCTAAATCTTCTGTAGACTGAAGGCTCAACACAGCTCTGGATTACAGTCTCATAAGATGGACACAAGAAAAATGCAATTGAGAATCTCTCCTTAAGCATATTGGTCACAACCCGATGCTCAACACTTCTGTAAACACCATTGCTCCATGCCTGCAAGGTCAATATCTATATGTTATTGCCTTGGTTTAGTATCAAGCTTTGGAATTTTTGGGAATTAATCAGATTTACCTGGAAGAGATCTCCAATGTTGATGATCAGGGCTTCAGGGTTGGGTTTAACTGAAATCCATTTCCCGTCCTTCACTAACTGCAATCCTCCAATTTGATCTTGATGAAGRACAGTGATGAAATCACTGTCTGTGTGTGGCATCAACCCGAAAACTTGAGGAGAAATGGGGCATGGTGGATACCGATTCATTCGAAGGTAGCAAGTACTTGGCACACATGTTTCTCTGAAGAAAGTTGACTTATGACCCATTTTTTCTGCTAAAATTTCTGCTAACTTGTGTGCTAGATCAGACATTGTTGTCGCACACTTGTCCATTGTTGAGCTGATTCATAATCGGAGGAAGAATATAAATATGAATGCCACAGTAATTTGTTTTCTATCTCTGTGAAATAACAGTGAGTACTATTTGTTTTCCTGCAACTTTTGATATTCGTGTTTTCTTGCATGTGACATTTCGTTTTTCGTATTTCCGTTTGTATGGACAATGGAGGACAAGTTCTATAGGCTGAGCGTACAATTCAATGAGAGAGAGAGAGAGAGAGAGAGAGAGAGAGGGAGAGAGAGGGAGATCATGCACCTAAGGACACTTGGTATATGGAAAAGAAGTAGCATAAGCTGTCCTAGATTTGGCCACAAGAAAAATTGCTTGTTTATGCTGTCTGAGCACTGTAGTACCTTCAAGAGACATGTTTATGTGAGATACAGGCAAAAGTACCAAGTTGACAGGCTAGTGTTGGAGATTATTGTACAAAATACTTGCTGCAAATGATGTTCATTTAAGTTTTCTGCACAGACATGTTCCTGGATTCGCCAAACACATGAACATGGGATGTAAATTATAAGTTTCCCTAACATATAATTAATTTGGAACATGAATCCATGAATCAAGCATCAATTAGAGAATGAATTACGACAGGCCAAAAGATCTCTCTTACACCATGTCTTTTCTGTGCTAAAATGTTTACTCTTTTATCAGTACAAAAACTTAGGTAGAAGATTCTTACATGTTTCCTTTCCTCAACTGCAAAGAGTACATTAACAAGAAAAATGAATGGAAAAGGGGATTTTCTGGTTTAGAGATATGTACAGATTGGTATCTGGTCAATATGTAGCGAGGGCTGTACACAATCGGTTGAATTTCACAACCTTCTGATCCAGGAAGAGGTGACAAATCAACAATAAGTGTTTTCTGGTTGCCAATAACTATAACTTGATGTCTATGGAAGCAGATTATAATACTATCTAGGAATGGCGTAGAAGGTGCAGACAAGTTTCTAAAACACTCAGATACGAAAAGGCCTTTCCTAAATTCTAATCTTAACTTGATTCTTTTCTCTAAATGCTAAAAACACATATCGTATCAGACGGGTTTATTGTGGATAATCTTTTTAAGAGTGACAAATTAAAGAAGTGGTGAGAAGAGTTCATGGGAAATCTCAGTTGGATTAGTACTTGACAAATGCTAATTTGCTTTCACGTTTTGTTACCACATTTTACAGATTACTGCGGTAGAGCTAATTAAAATTCTGCAGTGCCTATTGAAGAAACCTACCCTACATTACTGCTCTACATGTATGCAGAGAAGGGGTGAGTTTTGTATTACAACTTCGACAAGAACTTATATGTGTAGGAAAAATTCAAGAAAGCCAACCTTATTAAGGCAAGAAATTTATGACAAGAACAAATTACCTGAGACCATCGCTATCTCCCAAACCGGAGATGGCATTCAGGGGGACGTGAAAAGCTTCGGACCAAGACAACTGCTTGAGGCAAGTCGCTGATGGTGTACCCCAACGGTAGCTGCCGACCAAGAAATTCAGATTCTGGTCGTTTATCTTCTCATGGAATGGCTTCTTGAAGATTTTTACTTGTTCCGATCTCATTTTCTCCAGTATTTCACGGGAAATACCGTGGTTCAAAACTTGGAAGAAACCCCATTCTCTGGAGGCTTTGGCTATCTCTTTCTTGCACTGTTCTCTCTCCAGCTCTCCCATGATTAGCTGGTTAAGATCTATCAATGGTAGCTCGCATTCCTCGACTTCAAAAAGGTCATAGGCACTCTTGGGCCCTGCAGTATTTGTCAGGATGCTGTTGAAGAGGCTTCTATATGTCTCGTTGAACGGTGGATCAGGTGATTCTCCCGTGCTCATCATGATGAAATGACCAGTGAATAGAATGAAATTCTTCTCCCCTGCTTCTTCTTTCCAAACTTTTTATATGCAACACCTTAAACCTAAAAATGGAGTTTGGCATGATAATCAGATTTCCAAGTGAAGTTAACTAAGCTKAAATTACAAGAAAGCTAGAAGGAATAGACGAGAAGCATATAGAATTAAGAACCTTAGGACACAAGAAGAAAGATATGCAAACAGTCCAATAATATTTAAGCCTAGGACGAGAATTCTTGTTGAATATTGAATTACAGACCATTAAATGACGAAAGGAAGACGATGAAAAACCATGTTTTGCTACGTTTCTTGTTCGTTCGTCGTCGAAGAAAACGTTAGGTTCTTTATTCATTTTCAAGTTTGGAGACTTTGTAGACAAAGGATGATTTTTGTCTTTTCGCTGTACAAGGGTAGAGCTGTTTATAGGGGACATATGACCGTAATATGAACAGGATTAGATCCATAACTAGACTAAGGTCTTGTAAATGAAGTGACACAGATCTTATTCATCGGGAAAAAAATAAAAAGAAAAATATTAGAGTTTCAATTTACTTGTATGAAATATTATTATATGTACGTTCATACATATAAAAGATCATTAAAAAATAATAATTATATGTGATATCCTATATTAAAAGTTATTTCTTATACAAATATTATCGTCAATAAAATTTTTATTTTCAAAATTTCTTGTTTTGATTCGCCAGAGGACAAGAAATTCAGTCATCAACCTAAAGGCAAAATGATAAGTATTGCTGGGGAAAAATCTTACCTTGTACCGAGAACTTGAAGTTCTTGGCGAAACGCTGATCACCMTGTACTGGAAGTCGCAACACCAAAGAAGAAAAAWATGTCTTCCTTAGCTATTCGGCACTATCGATCAGAGCCAAGGCCTTCGAACTTGTGATTCTCCGCGACAGTCAACAACAGACTAGAGGGCGTGCCCACATATATATATTGATTGGTCGGGGGCTGCCGGGTGCTTATATATATATATACATATATATATATTAAGTCCTGCATTACAAAGATACAGAGAGGATGAGGAAAGTCAAGATTAGAGAAAGCAGAAAAAGTTTTAATTAGTCAACTGATCTAGGTTGCTGCCATCTGGTGAGTTGAGGGCATTATCAGAATCAGCAAACGACTGAACAATGGATATTTGTCCATTAGACTTTGCATGGCAATGCACAGAGACGGCTATATATTTTACGTAATACCTACTCGTAGGAAGTCGAAGGCGTGAATGCAGGCTAAAAACAAAGGGGGCAGGAGTAGGACAAGAAGAAGTTATGAAATCCCAGTTTTTAATTAACCAAAACTAATGCCGGCCAAAGAAATTCAAGGTATGCATATATAGAAGAGGAAAATGTTATAGCCTGGCTGTCATGTTTGTTGTTACATACAAACAAGGAAGGAGAAGAAAAATGAAGTTGAGGGAGGGAGGCTTCGTGAGTCGGAGAAAGTAGTGTGGTCCAGAAAGATGGGAGTATGGCTAACTTATATAGAGAAGCAAAGGAAAATAGTGGAGCTAGCGAGCCATTTCTCAATCATTACCAGTACAGTGTTGATGACGAAAATATATGAGAATTGTCAGTTTATGCTTATCAAGAAGAACACGCGGCTCATTGCATAATCAGAAACAAAATATCTTGCAGTTACAGCTCCTTATATTAGTCTCTTCAAAATCAGCATTGGTAGCCTATTTAGGGAATAGAGTAAGGTGACAAATTTTACCATATTCTGCTCAGGTTCTATTGTAAGAATGGGACAGGGTGACTTTTGCAATTGAAATACAGGCATCAACGATGGCCATCACTCAATTGGTGCACATTTTTCCAGGTCTATCACAATCTCACAACACAAATCCAACATCTTAGACAGAATTCAAACCTATTTCATTTGGTTCTCATTCTTCCAAGTCTTCCCTTTCCCCATCTCTCCATCTTTCTTCTCTGCTCTCTGAAATCTCAAGAAACAGAGACAGGGCACATGATTATTTCTGGACCCAACTCTGAATTTTAGTGTAGCCATCTCTCAGTCCATGTCGGCACTCACATAGCACACGTGGAAGAACTAGTCCCCCGAATTCAACTTTTTGGAATTTGACGTAGGACGAGAATACAAGGGCATGCATGTGCTTTGCTTACATGCCCAAGGACACCAAGTACTCGGACACTGTATAGGGTACCATACATTTCAGTGCTCATTACTATATACTACTACGAAACGTTCTTCTGCTTCCAACTCCCCTAGATGATGCATCCATTATAGAGACACGTCACGCCACATACAACACAGATTTGCATCCTTTAAATTCTTTTCTAAAGGCTACGCATTTGATTCTGTTGTTTCTCTGTCTTTTTAACTTTTAGTATTTCTTATTTCAATATTTAAAAATAAATATAATTTCTTAGTTCTCGAATAGAATAAAATATAATCACAAATCATTACTGACTAATCAAATTTCTATAATACTGATTTTTCGTGCTAATGTAGAGCAATTATTACTGCTAATGTCTTACTATAAACGCGATCTGAGAATTTAAATAAAAGATTTCATTTAATAAATAAAACTCATCAAATAATATATTTCYAGCTATATTTAAAAAGACTTGTCTAACCTGTAAAGGAAAGGAAATATCTAGAAAAACATAATGAGATATGATCCTTTTTCTTTCACTTACCATATATGTATGAGAGACTAGTTTGGGTAGCTAAGGGATGATTACATGGAAAAACAGGTGATAGCGCAATAAGAGATAAAGTCAAATAAGGAATATAATGACAAAATATTCCCTATATGTATATACATTGTCAATTGCCTAAAGAAGATGTCTTTTATCATCGTCTTTATAAAATAAATAAAAGAAGGATTTAAAGGATTAGGGAAACAAAATAATAATTTAATACTAGTAAACTCGATTATTAGCTGTCGAATGTAATAGTAATTCGTGGACTGTRCTTGGGGTGAAAGATAAGTTGTACTAGTAATATAGTGTAGTAGGTCGTAAGATAAGATGATGGGCCACTTTCTGTTTTGCCGACGTACGGCCGTATCAAATTTGATGCCTAATCCGCGTCTCATAATAACTCATGGACCGCGTGCCCAGGCTAAAGTACCCACTTGTTCAAGTAAAGTGCAGACACGAGACATCCACACTAATTAGAAACGCTGCAAGCAATTGGAAAATCAGAATTAAGAAGGATTTAAAWTTTTTCTAGACAATGAAGAACTACTGATAGTGCCGATTTTTAAAGAAGGGTCTAATTTAACGATTTCTTTTGTGAATTAAAAAAGGTTATTATGTAAATGATATATATTCAGTTGAGAAGTTGATTTAGCTTRTTTTTACTAATTAATGAGGTCAGTGTGATATTGTGAAAAGAATATATATTTTTTAAATTAAAAAGATTAATCGTGAAAATAATAGATTATTTTTTTAAAAAWTAATTAGATATTCATTTCGAGATATATCTAAATAAAGACTTAGATATTTAATTTCATGTATAAAGTTAAGTTTTGTAAATAATCTCATATAGACTTATAGTACTAGTTAAAATGTTAAGTGATTCATTGAATTAAGACACGTGATTTAGTTGTTATTAGAAGATAAATTATTATTGAACCTCGCGAAAAAATTGYRAAAARTGATATATAACTTTGTTACTGTTATTATTTATGAAAAAATTGTGTTTATGATAAGTGTTCATTTTATTATTTTACTTATATTAATTCTTTTCTAAAAACATTGAGCCGTATATAATAATTCTAGATCGAAAATATTTAATTATTTTTATAATTTAATTAAGAAACATACGAGAAAAGATGAACCTTAAAAAATTGTCGCGAATTAATAAAGCATTAATTTGAAGGAAAGGACAGATTTTTGTAGGCCCTACAGACTACTTGAGTCTTAACTGACGGTCACGAATGAGAACTGAAATTAGTCAACATTTTGATGATGATCATTTATGAGCCAAGAAGAAGCAAATAGTGTGGTTGATAGATAAGAGCAGATGTACTACCATCATTAAACGCAAGGGGGGCTGTATCGGCATTCATGTAACGTCCCATCATTTCCCCGGTATTTTTTTTATTTTTCTTATGGTGTTAATGAAATTTTCTTTTTTTTTATTAGTAGATTTACTTTACTTTTTGGTCAATTATTATAGAAAAATTAGTATTTACCTGAAATTAATATTCGTTTAAAATAAATATATTCTTTTACGTGTCAATGAAATTATTATTGTCAATACTGAGTAGGCATCTGCCACTTAATGGACCCACTTAAATTCAGTTGGCCATGGGTGGTTAGGGCAAAAGAATAGACTAGGCAGATTCCGGACATGTCACAAGTCAGCATCTCATTAATTTGGCGGTCAATCATTAGCAGGTCGAAGATACCATCGTTTCGAAAATTTAGCAAAATCATTTGCATTCTGACGTGGCATTCCAAACATGAGGAAGATGCTCCTTCCATCTCCGATAAGCATTTCCGGTGCGTTAAATAATGAACGGGCTTCTGCTGATTTTGACTTTTCGCTGCTCGAGCATGTAAATCAAGTTAATCTACAATCTGTTCAGAAAAAAAMAACATTTTTACTAATTAGATATATCCGCATACAAATATTTTTGCTATAGTTTCTCTTCACATAATCATTACAAGAATGTCGGCTAGACCTTCTATTTGTTAAATTGACTGAGAGCACAGGGATTCTTCAGCTTGTCAACAATAATGGCTTTTTTTCTTTTTCTTTTTCTTTTCCCCCCTAAAATATGTATATATATTAAGTGACAATTCTATATAAGTCGTCGGAGTTTATTACCTTTCATATACGAGACTTATCACTTAGGTACATTAGGAATAAAGAATAAAGAATATATATATATTTGATGCTACTTCTACTATTGAGAATTGTTTATTTTTTTTGAAATATAAAGTGACGAAAACTTAAATCCATCACGAGATGTTATATGAGAATTCTTCAATTAAGTTATTATTTTTATCATAAGGTGTATAACCAGTCTATTTCAACTCATTAATTGTTGTGATAGCTATGGATGTAAACACTAAACGGAAGTTGCATAAATAAGTGAYCCTCACTCAGACCCAAATCAGGAAGACTGTCTCATTTTCACGAAGAATAAACRAACGTTATTTCAAATCATTATCATCTCTCAACAATAAACTTTTAGGAGTATATAAATGATAAATCGAACAAAKTCAAATGCGATATGAGGAGAAAAGAGTAAAATGATATAGTTGTTCCAAATTAAACCTTTTTTGTTTTAAATTTCATCATTGATTTATTTATATTATATTAAAATATCATAATTTATGGGAATCATTTTTTGACAACTTTATTCCTTCAATACCTAAACATTATCAATAATAACATTATTTAAATAAAAAARTATAATAAATGAGATTAATTAATCTGAATGTCATTTTGTATAATTGGGTTAAATTTGAATTATAGAGTTTTCAAATCAAGTTATTTAGATTGTGAAATGTCACATCAGAATAATAAGAGAATTTTTTAATAATACTTTCTTATACGCCTATACATATAATTTTATTATAACTAAATGAATTATGTACAACAAAATAAATAAAAGGAAGAGAATTTTGCATGAAGAACAATATACAATTAAGGTACTAATTGTATATCATGTCTAAATACACACGAAGTGAACTTAGATTAACACACTTAACACAATAAGTTAAAATCATAGCTAATATGATTACATTGTATTCATCCATTAACGGAATATATTTTTCATTTCCCTCCAAACTATTTTCTATACATTCAATTTTCTAACCATTTTGCCAACTTGATTAATACATGAGGAAAATACTATGAATTTTAACATTCACAATAACAAAATAAACATAATGTGTTCCTAACAAAATAAACTTAATAACTTGAAAATAAAAATTGTAATTAGTTCAAATGACATTGAAATTTTTAATTCACATGGAATTCTTTGATATCGTATTATATTGCTACAAGAATTATTTGGGTTAAGTCGATATTATCTTATATATATTTGAAGTATTTATTTGATAATTTATAAATTAATAMAAAAACACGTAATACAAAAAACGAGCAATGCCCATTATCTTATACTAGTGTTGGAAAGAATAAAGGATGATGGTATGAAACAGAGGATAAAAAATCATCATACTAAGAAAGCAGCTACTTTGATATGCGACTCGTTTACAATATAATACTTACAATTGGGTGGTTCACGTTTATATATTATACATAATGCTAGACTCACCCTCGTTAATCGATTTAAGATATCGCTTATTAGGTTTATCATCTTCTAATGAAGTAGCTTTTATGAAAATAAATTATGCATCTACAGTAGTGAAATTTATCAAACTTTTTGAACAATCCATCAACTGTCAATTAAACATATCACTCAACAAGTATAAAATTGCCAAATTACATGTATCTAGAACTATGTTAAATTCATTAAACAAACTCCATCTTCCAAGAGATATCATATGGCACCATCATTATTTGAATTGCATCAATCGCCCCTCCATCCTTTTTTGGGCTTGTTTGAAGTTTATAAGTGGGAAGAAAAGAAGAGAAAAGATTAATAAGGTGAGAAGAGAAGAGATGAGATGATTTATGTTATTTGAAAGTTGGGGAAGAAAAGAAATGATTTATTTTCTCTCTTGTTTGGGAGTTGAGTTGGGAAAGAAAATATTTATATTTAATAATTTATTTTATTTCTTAAAAATTTCATATAATGAGCAGACTATTAAAGCTGATTATGGTTTAATCCCATCCTCCCTCTCTTCCTCTTTACTCTTTGGAAGATTAGAAAGAAAAATGATATACATTTTAAACGATTAAAATATATCTTATTTTCGCTTTTCTTTTAATTTTTTTAAATGTGATTGGGGGAAAAAAAAAAAAAACCATATCAACCTTTTGAAACCCCCTCTTTCGTCACATGCTTAATTTGTAAATCCATTTGGTTTTCCCATATTCATTTTGCAAAAATGATAATATTAGGGCTCAAAGGAAAATTTTAATGACACCAAAGTCACTTTATTTTCCTATTAATGCTTGCGACATAAATAAATATAAATATAAATATATCTAATCAATTTCCTTCCTACGAATAGGAATCTCCCAAAAAGGCGGGGAGTGGGGGGGGCGGGGGTGGAAAAAAAGGAGGATGAAATGGTAATTTGATTAAAACTTAATTCTCGGTCCTCTCCAATAGCTACGCCAAGGAAACTCAGAGGAGACCTTCGAGACGACTCCCATGGCGCCACCGCGATCAGCTGCGATCCAATGGTGCGCGCTCACGGTAGTTCTTATGGTCTTCCTTCTGATCCAGCCGTCGATCTCCATCTACTGCGACGAGGACGACTGCTACGATCTCCTCGGGTAGTTTACAGTTTCTCAATATATTTCTCTCCTCTGCTTAGTTCAATTATCATTTTCTTGTCGTTTTTTACTTATTTTACCTCTCGAATTGCTAGGGTTTCTCAAACTGCCAATGCTTCTGAAATCAAGAAAGCATACTATAAGCTCTCACTTAAACAGTAAGCTTTTCTATCCCTGTTTTGTATGTAAGTGAATTTTCATTTAAGTTTGAATTGATTTTATTTTTCTTCTACGTTTTAGTCATCCGGATAAGAATCCTGATCCAGAATCGAGGAAACAGTTTGTGAAAATTGCCAATGCTTATGAGGTATTGCTTAACGCTGCTTTTCTTTTCTTTTCTTTTCTTTTCTTTTCTTTTCTTTTCTTTTTAAATAAAACTTTTGTTGATTAAGTTAAGTTAGTTATGTGCATAATAATAAATCACTCAATTATAGATAGTGCTAAGTATTTTTTTTCCTTTTCTTTTATATGATTGTTAGTGTAGGTCTTTGATAGCAGTCTAGCTGTTAAATTAAAGGAAAAAAAGAAATACTGATAACAACTTTAATTAGTACAAAGGACAGAGAGGAGGTGATGCTATCTAGATAGGTGCTGGGCGGATTTCTAGTTTTATGATCCACTAATGAGTTGTCATAATCAAAAACGAACAAGATTGCTTTATGTGAGGGAACAATTTTAATTAAGCAGCTACCCTTATTTATTTGATATACAACTATAATACAGTAAAAATACTAGTTCATAAAGGAAAAATATCAGTATGCAAGCTCGAAACATTGTAGTATTTGAGAATGGCCAAGCATACTCAATGTATCCTGCATTTGAAGGTGACATTGTCTGTTTTGTAGACAGAGAGAAGTTTTCTGTATACAAGCAACTAAGACTTCATTATCAATATTTACAATGGCTTCTGATTATTTTGTGTGCAGATTTTGAAAGATGAAGCCACTAGGGAGCAATATGATTATGCAATTGCACATCCAGAGGAGGTTAATTATGCTATCTTTCAACTCTTATTTGTTTATTAGCATAATGGACATGTGACTTTTTGGCATGTCTTTCATTAGAGTCTTAAAATTAGGGTTYTGAGTTAAAAAGGTTAAAAGTTTGCGTTTATGTGTGCAAGAAGCACGTACATTCCACATCTTCAAATATATGGGGTCATCATATCTGTTGATCCAAACTTAAATGTGGGATCATTATCCTTTCTATGAGTAAAAATTATAAAAAAGAAAAATTTTGGTGGATTAGAAAGGAAAGTTAAAGATTCACTTGCAATGGAAGGAGTACTCTAGATAGTAAAAGGGTCTCTTCTATAAGCTTCCTTAGAAGGTGATGGAGATGATATTTGAAGTGGGGACAAACTAGTTGCTGCGAAGTTCTCAAACTCGTTAATAGACTCTACTGCTTGGTTTACAACTTGAATGATTAGCATGCATGGCATGATGAACATCATATGGTGGGTGCTAATCGTCTTTTTTATTTCCAAGTGCTCCTATGTCATCCTGAAATTGCCTTCCCTAGATATTTAAGAGATCCTTGCAACAGTTGTGAGTTTTCAGGTAAGGTGAGATAGCAAGGACATAGCTTAGTGGAAATCAGCAAGTTATTCATAAGGGAATCTGCAATTGTTTACTTTTAGTTTTTGTTCAGCTAGCGGATGAGAGGATTTTTTTTTTTTTTTTTTTTTTTTTTTTTTGGTGTGTAGGTGGGGTTTGGTCTGTGTTTGTTGGAGGTACTGATAATCTCCTTTCCCCATTGTGATATTATTACAATTCACAAGGCGTTTTATGGTTCTTGTTGAACTTCTAATCATATTTACGTTTTTGTTGCCGAGCTAATGGTGGCAGGATTTGATACCTAGTTTGCAGACAATACCATGCAACTGCTATGTTTCTGTTTTTGGTCATTTCTATGTATCTCTTGAGATATTTAATCAACTCTTAATTGTTTTCCTGTATCTTGCTTCTGGCTCTGTCCTCATCTTAAGCGATAAGGCTGCTTATATTCTTTATCACATAGCATTTGTTTCATCTGAAGTGCATTATTTACTGGTTGAGTTTCTCTCCACTTATTAGCTGCTCTCAAAAATATTACCGTGTCCTTGTGTATCTTATACTCAGTAGAGTTCCTTTATTGTGAACTAACAAGACTTGTTAAACCTCTTTTACTAGGTATTCTATAATACAGCTAGGTACTACCAAGCCTACTATGGTCACAAAACAGTAAGATCTTTTCCATTCATAGTCCTTGTATTAATTTGAATTCTTAGACCGGAAGAAAGTCTTAACTTATGTGACAGGAAAAGATAAAGGTTTTATGTACGTTTCTAATTGTAATTTCGAACATATGCCAGGATCCGCGTGCTGTTCTTGTGGGTCTTCTTCTCTTGCTTTCTGCATTTCAGTATTTGAACCAGTGGACAACGTATAAGCAGGTAAACTGTTGTTGGAATTTTATATCTAGGTGATATTGTTGAATTGTAGAGTTTGTATGTTGCGTCAAGTTCCTAACTTGTAGTTCAAGAAGACCAAAGTGCAAACCCTGGCGTATTAAGAAAAAAAGAGGCACTATGCTTGCAGGATCTATATTATGAATTTAAAGACATTGCTAAGTTGTTTTTCCTTCAATTTTGGTGGTACTTTTACCTGGGTTTTCACGTAGTAATTCTGTGTTATGCTGAAAGTAAACTCTTCTGACTGTGACATCAGCAATCTGATGCAAGGCTCTCTGTTTGAAGTGATCCATGCATAGGTTTCATATTCTTTAAGTTACACTAGGGCCATTATTCATTTTTCAGAGGATAATTGGCACTTTTTCCTGACGGCACTCTGTCATCGAGAATCAGATAAGAGTGCATTTTTTGGTTGCAAATGAGGCATTTACTGAAGGATAACTGCTGCTCTACCCAATAATATGTCCATTATGGACAACCTTACTTTTTGTTTCCAAGATTCCTTCTCTCCGATCATACAGTCTCATTTGGCTTCACTCTTCTTTTCAGGCTCTTGAAATGGTGAAGAAGACGCCAGCTTACAAAAATAAGCTGAAGGCATTGGAACTTGAACGCACTGGGGGAGTGACAAATAGAAAGAAGAGCAACAAACAAAAACACAAGTATGAGTTTATCCAAAATTTCTCCTTTTATAAGCACATATTTTATCCAAAAGTAAAGAACGAAGTATAAACAATAAGGGGAGCATACCCCACTCAGCCAATCCAATGTTACTTTGCATTGGCTTTATATAATATTGCTCCACATATATTTCTTCATTTAAATCTAGTCCATACTTTTCTGTCCTTTGCTGAGACCATGTCCATTTTACAGTTTCTGTTGATCCTATATATATGTGAATATAAGTTTAGCATGCTTTCTTTGACAGGAAGATAGAAGAAGAACTGAGCAAGGAGCTTGACCTCCAGATAAAGGGGGCTGAAAAACCATCTGTTTGGGCGCTTCTTGGCATTCGCTTCGTTCTTCTTCCTTACACCATTGGAAAGGTCAGTTCATTTGGATATTTGAAACTTTCACTGTGATGGACATGACATAGTGGTCCAATTGTTTTGCATATTGTTGGTTTATATATTTTCTTTATCTAGAAGTTGGAATTAAGTTATTTGCAGGGAGAACTGCTGATTAGTTATGTGTTCACAGCTATTATTGTGGTATGGGTGTTGGTTCTGGAGATATAAGGTCAAACAAGCTCCATATTCATGGGAAGATGCCTCTTACTTGACGCAACGATCCCTAGGCGTGCCTTCTGATTCATGGCAGTCTATTGGTAACTAGAATTCTGTTTTGCTCTTGATTAAATTGAAGATTTTAGTGTCTTTTATATTGTTGGAGGCAACTTATTGTCATAGTCTTTTAGCTCAGTCAGCACCAAGGATATTTCATTTTTGCTACGTTAAGTAATCTCAGCAATGCGGGCCTTTGACATAAGGGCATTCAGTAGTGCTATAAACCCATGAAGAAAATCGAACTTGCAAAGAATGAAGTGTTGGATCTTTGGGTCGATATGCAGTCCACAAATGATAAATATGACACTTCTGATTTAATTTTTTGGCTCTCCAATATAATACTTGTATTTGGTCTACAGACAAATCAGCAAGGGAAGATCTTATTCAGAGACGTCTGTGGGAGAAATCCAACTTGGAGAGCTACCTGGCAGAGATGCGGAAAGAATCAAAGCGCAGAAGATAGCATTAACTCAGAAGGTACCAATGCAGGAAGCAGCAGTCGTTGCTTACTTTTCATTCTAACATCTATATTTCTTTGTTTTTCAAAATTATTTGGAAACATATGATACATAAAGCACCAACGAGAGCATAAACTATAGTCCAAAATGCAGAGAAGAATTAATTGCAGCAATTGCAGCGGGATTCGAGGATTGGACACTTTTTGTTGTAGGACTAGTTAGTTGATTAGGGTTCGGAGAATGTATTGTGATAACTCCTATTACATTGTGAAGTAGGGTGATTGGTATGACGTTGATCTGATAATTGCTATTACATTGGGAAGTAGGGTGATTGGTATGACGGCGATCTTCTTTTCATTTGATCCTGCTTGTTGCTACTAGCTATAATCATCTATATAAAAGAAACGATGTCTTGAACTAGAATTTTCTTATACTTCCAGGCGTTCATATGATTAATAGGGACTACACACGGCAATGTGGCCTTACTTTTTTCAGTAGCCGTTTTTGGCCAGCCTGAAAATGCGGTACTCACCATTCACCAAGAAGGATATGCCTCTCCAGTCTTGCAAAACGACTCAATGGCTAATGAGAACAATTTCAATTTTCATTCCCAGTTCTTTACCTAATGTATGAAAATGCCCATGTCCTTCCGATAACCTAAAATTCAAACAAAAGGGGCCAAATTCCTTAACAAGATCAAAACGAAACCAACTTCCCAAACCACCCTCTGCTGGTGAAGGTTAAGGCAATAGTGATAAAGTATCCGCATGTATAGCCTGTTATCGAACTCCAGGGCGCGAAGTAGGCGAGTGAGTCATCACTTGAACCAACTTAAACCCACCAACACAAAACCCCCTTTCCTCCTCCGTCTGCCTCAGACGGAGACAGCTCCTCTACCTTTTGAGGCCTTCGCAAACCCACTGAAAATACCATATCTAGATATTTTTCTACCACCTCTCAGAAATAATTGGGCTCTCCAATACTTTCATCTCTTGTCTTCGAAGTCGAAAACTCTCCCTTTGTTTCTCCCACATGCTCTCTGCCCCAACTCACCGATGGCCTCGTCCCAGGTTTCTCTTTCCCTTTCTTCTGCACCTACAATGATTGTTGTTTTTCATTTTTCACCTCAATTACTTTGTCCCCCCCCCCGCCTCCTCCCCCGTGTGTAAATAATCTTAAGTGTTCTCTATGGTTTTGAAGGTTGGGCTTTTTGTGCCATTAAACAGTAATTTGGAGGAGGAAGAAGAAAGTTCTATACCCAAAATAAGTCTCTCTGAAGGGCACAATGTCGTTGGCCGCAATTGCATTCCGATCACAGATAAGCGCCTCAGTCGAAAGCATCTCATCGTTCATGCCGCTGCCTGTGGCGCTGCTGAAGTCTTTGTGGTAGACCCATTTCCTCGTTTCAATTTAGTTACTCTGACACATGCTAGAAATGTGTATTTATGACCAATGCATGTTAATATAGGCTTAAATATTGCGAAAATTAAGTGCCATTCACACGACAATTAGAGTTGCTTTCTCCACATGAATTTTATACATATGTGTGAAAATAAAAAAAAGGAGGAAAAGAAAAGCACACGCTCAGTGACATGGTGTGCCAGTTTACAGATTGTTTCTTTGATACTTGGGCCAATGAATTGTAGGAAGGAACCAATCCAGTAGTTGTAAGAACAAAGGACGAAAGGAAAAAGATTTTATCGGGTCAAAACTGGAAGATTGAAAATGGTGATATCATAGAACTGATACCAGGGCATTACTTGTTCAAGTATGTAACCGTGGCTGGTGAGAGTAATGAAAACTCAGCAATAAGTAGGCAAAAGAGGCATTTGCATGAAGAAAGTGCTAGTTGCAGCAAAGATCGGCCTTTTGGCAGGAAGAAAGCACGAGATATATCGGAAGAAGAAACTTTGGTTAAACAATCAGCAGAGGTGATTCTTTACCCAGTAATTTCTTCTCGTGCTCAATGGATAAAGAGCTTTCCGGATTGAAGTAGAGAAGATTAATCATGAATGCATAGGAAAATTCTAACTGGTTTGTTGTGCAAAATGCCAGGGAAGTAATGGAGAGAAAATGGGGAGCTCTTCAGAGGGTATTCGTCAATTCAAAGTTTCCAACAATAAGTTACCTTCGACTTTTCGACTGTTGAGGGTTCAAGGGCTGCCAGCATGGGCTAACACCAATGCTGTTTCTATAAGTGATGTAATTCAGGTACAAGCTTTTAAAAAAGAGAATTTGTGAGCTTTTCTTAATAGCATAACAATGTCACATGTATAAGCTTTATCATGTAATCGGCCAGTGAAGCATAATAGGATCTTTTATGTGGTTTGGCTGTTAATTGTGTAGCATTATTTGTTTGTTAACTTTTTGGGCTGTTTTCTGATTTTACTTATGACAGCAACTTAGATCTTTTGTCTTTCTGTAGGGGAATGTTCTCGTTGCTATACTCTCGAATTACATGGTTGACATTGATTGGCTACTTTCTGGCAAGTTCTATTTACTGTCGTTCRGAAACTTTCATTTATGCATTAATCCTACTTCAGTTCTTGTTTGATCTTTGGACTTGAATTTGCTTCAACTTATGTAAAGGCATTGCTCCTATTCTCAAACATCTACAGGTATATCTAAAGCACAAAAGGATGTATTCATTAGCCTTTCCACGAAGTTGTGTACAGAAACAAAAAATGTCGTTCTTGAACTGTTTGGGCTTGTACTAAAATTCTGGAGCTTGTTTCATTCCATTTGTTAAATTCCTACATGTCTGAACCAGTTTATCTTTGGCGTAATTTTCATGTATAGGGTACTCATATGTACAATTCTTTTGGTTGTTGTGTGCATAGTTTTGCATATATACGAGGTAGTATTACATGTAATCTTATACATTCCTGTCTATTCTTTTTTCGTGTCCTGCCAATTTCTTGTTTTTTATGGTCCAAATGTGCATTTTACCTATGAGTACATAACATTTTGCAAGTACCGCAGAGTCTTATCTTATCTTGAGATCTTTGGGGATCCTCATCATGATATTATGCTCATGATTTTTTATTTTCTAAAAATTTCATTCTTGTTGTAGCATGCTCCTTGCTGAAAAAAGTGCCTCATGTGCTAGTCATACATGGAGAAGGTGATGGAACAGCAGAGTATATGAAGGTCAACCAATTTCGAAATTGTCATAAGCTTATGCTATTGAAGCTTCTTGTGCACGAGCTTTTAGTTTACTAGCTGGTTATTTTTTCAGAGGAAGAAACCTGCAAGCTGGATTCTTCACAAACCTCCATTGCCGATTTCATATGGGACTCACCATTCCAAAGCAATGATTCTTGTCTATCCTCAAGGAGTCAGGGTTATTGTACATACGGCAAARTTGATACATGTTGATTGGAATAACAAGAGCCAAGGCTTATGGATGCAAGATTTCCCATGGAAGGATCAACATAATTCAAGTAAAGGATGTGGCTTTGAAAGTGATTTGGTTGATTACCTGAGCACTCTAAAGGTAATGTTGCTTGCAGAATAAGTTTCTGATGTCTCATTCCTGAAGTAGTTAATGGTGTTAAACACATAGTTGCTTTGCTTGTGATATTCGACTCCTCTGTTTTGGAAGATCACTTCAGCTCTCTCTATTCTTGAATGTCATGCGAACACGTGAAGCAATACACTGGAAAAAATAAATTAACAAAAGATGATTTGTTAAGTACACCAAAAGGGTATTTTAGAAGTTAGAAGTTGAACTAGAGAAATTCACTGGAAATGTTCCCTGAACATTTACTACTCTTTAATTGCAGGTTTAGGGGGGATCTAATAAAGATAATTGTTCTGCTATCAGATAGACTAATTTAGCAGCCTAGTTACTCTTCCACCCAGAGCGAAATTTTTTCTTTCTGCTGTGGAATCTCTGCTTACAAAAGTCAGATACTATTTTTACATTCTTAACTTATGTCGTGTGCAGCAGTAAGACGGATATCCTTACTGTTTTTTAAAGGTAGTTCATAACTGTTTATGGTGTAAAAGTTTCACCAGGATGGTTTTGTTCTTATGATTTTGGTTTCATTTCACCTAATATTTCCAGTGGCCTGAGTTTTCTGCTGATCTACAACACCTTGGCTGCTTCAGTATCAGCCCGCTGTTCTTCAAGAAGTTTGATTACAGCAGTTCACCGGTACAACACTTTTTGCTCTAGTTTACCACTATTAACTAACTTCTATCCATGTTTTCTGCAAAATTTGATGCATAATGCGCTTGAATATCTAATCTCTAATGTTTATATCATATTTGATTGGGCCAGATCTATGTATTCTATTGTAGCATCCAAGCTTTAATGTATCTAGCATTTCAAAATTCATCATAACATTGAGATTGTGTTGTGATGGTCAAGAATGTGGTGAGAAGTTAGCTTGCATAAGTTGCCTCCTTCTGTAGCAGGATAGGAGTGTTCGTCCTGCCTGGGCCTGGACTTGTTTCATGTAGAACTACTTTTTCCCTTCTTTCCTCCCTCAAAACACCAGCATCTAGTTTGCCACCCGATTATGATGTGCTATAGGTGTTGGTTTTCTCTAAATATATATTCTTAGGAACCCATTGCATCTGTGTTGAGCCTGAAATTTGATAAGTGCCCTGGACCATTTATTTGTCTAGCTGCATCTGTATGGAGGAATATTTTGGTACTAATCATTGTCTAAACTTGCAGTAGGATTGTGACCATCTCGTCTACTTTCAAATCTTCTTTCTGCCATGGGTATTGTGTGTGGGCATTGGAGTTGATAAAGAACTCAAGCTCTAAGAATCTGATAGTTATGAAATTGTCAGGTCAGGCTAATTGCTTCTGTTCCTGGCTATCATACGGGTGCCAATCTAAAAAAGTGGGGTCACATGAAGATGCGCTCTGTTCTTCAGGAGTGTACTTTTGACAAACAGTTCCAGAGGTCTCCTCTTGTTTACCAGGTTTGGACTTTTCTTAAATTGTCTATGTTACTATTGCATGTGTGCATTTAGGAATGTCTTTACTTCATTTGAAGAATCTCATTACTGTGGACAGGTTGTTCCTTGACGACCTTTTTGTCAACGCAATCATCTAGAAAATGAACCTCTATTGTTTTGATGTTCATGTTTTAGTTGTACTTGATCCTCCTTCTATTTCTTTCCCATGTTGCAGTTTTCATCTCTAGGCTCTTTAGATGAGAAATGGATGGGAGAGTTTGCATCTTCAATGTGTGCTGGAGTCTCAGAGGATAAAAAGGCTCTTGCGATGGGGGAACCCTTGATTGTATGGCCTACTGTGGAAGATGTCAGGTGTTCTTTAGAGGTAATGTCAAATTGGTTATTCCACTGTGCTTTGCTGCTGTGGTGATGGCCAGCCACAACAGAGAATAAAAATTGACTATGTGAAGTTGTCCTCCCCCTTCCCCCACCATGGGCATCCTCCTTTTTCTCGTGTGACCCTTTCCTGAGTACTGTGCAATCAATAGGGATATGCAGCTGGAAATGCCATACCAAGTCCACTGAAGAATGTTGAGAAACCGTTCTTGAAAAAGTACTGGGCAAAATGGAAGGCTAGCCAAACTGGTCGCTGGTACGTTCAGTTCTTCCCTGTCGAATTTTACTCAAATATGCAACATGGTTGCATCTTAGTTATCCTTGCAGATTTGTCCTGTTACTAATCTTGATAAATTTGATTATTTGTGCGCTTCAGTAATCCCTGAACTTAGTGCCACAAACCAAGTAGCTTTTCATACTTGGCCAAGTGAAACAGAACTATATCCAAAGAATTAAACACCCATTAGTCAATCCTCCTCCTTCCATCTTCCCTACACGTTTCCCAAATAACAAAGAGATATATAGGATAGTGCATTCTCCCCTGAAATGCTTTCGACACCAATTTGCCCTCTGATGTCAATGGTGGTTTTTGTGAGAAAGTGTGTCTAGGGATAAGTTATGGGAGAGGCTATTTTAAGAATTGTCATTTGCCTGTGTTTGGACAATGTATTATGAGCCTAACTCTGTTTGGATGCTGCCTTATTTTGCACGCATGCTTGTATGTGGTTTACCCTTTTCTTCTTTTGGGGTCTGGAAAGCCCAGCTAGGAATGGGGCAGACWATTTGCTGTGTTACTTAGTAATAGATTTGGTCCTGCACTTTATAATAATAATGTATTGCTGAACAGCTTTGATCACTTAATTCCCTTTGAAACTGGTCTTGTCCCTACTGCATTTCAGTAAATTAGCTGCTTATACAAACATTTCTGCTTACAGTTGTGTTTTTTACATTGTTCCAGCCACGCAATGCCTCATATAAAGACATTTACACGTTACAACGGTCAAAACTTAGCGTAAGAGTGAACCTTGATGATATTTTCTTGAGTGAATATTGTTGACTTTTTCTAGTGCCTACCTAGATGCAATCTTGCTCTCCGTTAATGTGCTCTGTACTATTTCTACTTCAATTGTTTGTTGCCGATAGGTGGTTCTTACTCACTTCAGCCAATCTAAGCAAAGCTGCCTGGGGAGCTCTTCAGAAGAACAATTCACAACTGATGATCCGTTCCTATGAGGTATACATATTCCACAAATATGCTTAACAAAGAGGTGTTTGATCAGTCTATTAATGATGATCTTTGTACGTTTCGTCCTGCTATCACTAAAGCTCTTTCTTATTGATTTTGTTGTAAGCTGAGGTAAACTGCCCATCTGAGCTCTGTCTATTCTTATTGTTTCTATTCAGCTACTAAAACTGAATTTTCTATTTCATTTTCTTTTTAATAATAACGATGCCTTTCAGCTCGGCGTGCTATTTTTGCCTTCCCCAGTCAAACCTGGCTGTGGATTTTCTTGTACAAGTGCGACTTCACCAGAAGTAAATCTTTATCCTGAATCTTGTGATGCATTTTTGTCTTTATGTATATGGTTCACAGCAAATGTTGATAAATTTATTCCTTGACTTGATAGAATAATTACCTGAATTTCAGGACATACATGGGACACAGGGAAGTAGTTCTGAGGTGAAGAAAACAAAGCTGGTAACCCTGGCTTGGCAAGGAAAGGAAAATGCAGAATCAACCGAAGTAATTCAATTACCCGTGCCTTATGAACTTCCACCAATGCCATATGCAACTGAAGGTTGACCGCTGGTTTCAAGTTGCTTTCATCAATTTCTTATCATGGATTGCAGCTTAACATTTTTTTTCTTTTTCTCGAAATGCAGATGTTCCCTGGTCTTGGGATCGCCTATATACAAAGAAGGATGTCTATGGCCAAGTTTGGCCTAGACAAGTACAACTATATTCTTGCCAAGATTCCTGACATGTTGGAAGTGCCTGCATTCTACTAATTGCTCAGAATTACTAAACTTTGCACATTGTTTGTGCTGCTTTAGCTAGAGGGAATCTGATCAGTCTCTAGGAAGAGATAAAAACCCAGTAAGATTTGATTCTTGAGATTCAATTTGCTTCTTACAAATTTTCCTGTGAAATTAACTGTTGAAATGAAATTCAAGGACAGCAGAAATTGATAGTCTCCACAAGAAATAAGGTACTTAGGAAACATAAATAACCTGGAAAATATATTTCAGTCGTTATTCAACTTCCCAAAAGACTAGCYTAGGATAAGGATTGGATAACTAATATTACCTTATATTGACAAGTTCAGGAATCACAAGTATCAYTCTTTGTCTGTTCTCCCGAACTGTTAGGCAAATTCCAGTTTTTAATTATTGACATGATGGTTCACAGAGAGAGAGAGAGAGAGAGAGAGAGAGAAGCAACTGAGTTCATTTTAGTCGGTGCTAGCATCTATGCTCTTGCAAGCCAATAAGAGTTCTTTTGATGCGTGTCTGATATTTCTCCACTAAAGGGTGGAATCAAGAGAAGGGCTTGTTGAATATATGCATCCACCACCGGATAGAAAGGCATCCAACCCATGGAGAAGAAAAATAGATGAAACCCCCTTCAACCTTTATCAACCTATCGTTTATCGGAAAAATAGAAAAAAAAAACAAAGTAAAAAAGTTGAGCAGATAAACTTGAATTAATTCCTTTTCTAGCAGTGGAAATATCAGCAGATAGTGTCAATTCTCAAATATTCACACAAAAAGAAAGGAAAATGAGGAAAGGGATGAGAGAAATTAGATGGAAAGAGCTGAAAAAGGAAAAAAATTGAGAGAACAAGAATATTATTTTCATATTAAGTATAAAAAATATAATTCTTACTATTGCCATTATCTTTAATATTTATCTTTTAGTATTATATATGATAGCGAAGATGGATCAATAGATCTTAAATTCTAACAAAGTTATTTAATTGGTAAAGAAAAGAAAAAAAAAAGAAAACCTTTGCAAGATATGACATCTAGGGCATGCTCTCTCCTCTGCTCTTATGTATACAAAAATGAAGGAAAAAGCGCGAACAGAAAGGTGACAACCTACCAAAGAGACGCAAAAAAGGGGAAATAAAAGAGCAAAGGAGTCCAAGTGTTTGGTCAACCCAAATTCTTATTACTACTTCTTCTTCTTCTTCTTCTTGTAGCTCCTCTCTCTCTCTCTCTATATATAGATACGTATATACACAAATCTGACGTTGAGACACAAAGAAAGTCCATCTCCTCTGTCTTTCTTATTGCAATTCATCAATAAACAAAGCCCCTTCGTTTTCTTTTTGTGTGAAGCTTTCTTTGAACAATATACCCTCTTCCGGGAAGGCTCTATAGCCCAATTGTTTTCCAGGATCAGGTAATTCTACAACAATCCCCCTTCGTTTATTGTTTGTTCAAATTGTATTGGTATTGTCAAAGCAGAATATATGTTGATTGACTCTTTCCTGCGGTCTCAATTCTATTGAGTTTCTTGATTTATTGCTGGGTAGTTTATCCTTGCGTTTCCAGTCAGTTCTCCGTTATGCAATTTCTTGATGCAATTAGAATTATCTTCTCTGTTTTCCGTGATAATTGTACTTTGGGGTTTCTGGTTTTGATGATTGTGCATTTGAAAGCCGTTGGTTTTCTTTCAAAACATTTCCCCGTTTTTTGACATCCCTTGGAAAGAGGGAAAAGGTTAAGATAAAAACAGTGGGAAAAGGTTAAGACAAAAACAATCTCATGAAGACGAGGAAAGTTGGACAAAGATGAAATCTTTGTTTGTAACCGTCAACTTGTCTTTGCCGATGTTAGTTACCATTGCAATCTATCCCCTATGAATTAGTATTTTGGTGAATGAATATCGGAAAATGCATCTTTGGCATCTGCTGAGAGATTCAGATGTCAAAAACGCAAATATCAGTTCGGGTGGTTATTACTATTGATGTGTTTTAGGCTTTTTAGGATTCGTTGTGGTTAAGGCTCAGTATCCAAGGATATGTGATACCAATACCATAGTGTTGCAAGCTGGCAAATTTATTTGTTTCACAGCTTCAACCTGGAAACATTGTAATGGGCATGCTCATCCGTAAACGTTTTGTGAATCGCAATTGACAATTGTAGTATGTAGAGTTTACTCAGAAAATAAGTGAATCTAATGCATCTTCCCCTGCATCCTCTATTATGTCACAAATAATTCGTGATTACAAGTCAGAATCCTGTATCAAACAAAAACTTGTCTCATTCTGTGTAGCATATAAAAATTCCTTGTTTTAGGCATAAGAACTGAAAAACATAAAAAGGAAGGAGAAGAGGAAAGGAAAAGTACATGTTTGTGATCCTATTCGCATTATATATTGGGGGAATTTGCCGTGAGTTCTTGTCCTATCCTAATTGTCAGAAGCAATTTTATCTGATTAAAAGGTCAACAATGCACTACATGCTAATAGTTTCGACATCAAATAAATGGACACTCAGGGAGGAGAAAAGGAAAAGGGTGCTGGGGAGAGGGGAGGAGGATATTTGCTGTTTTATTCTTTTTCAATTTGTGATATTCTTTTCGGATACATACGATGTATTTTCCTTTTGTCTAATACCTCTATTTAATATATCTATTTGTTATGAAATGATTTGGTCTTTTCGACTTTATTTGAGTTGTGGGCACTTCTTTTCCTTTTAATTTTTGCAGCCAAGGTTCATGTCTGAGTTCGATCTCCAGACTCCTTCGACCTTTGGTATGTTTTTTATTTGCACAGTTATTGTGGCTGATTCATTCTAAAATAGATGCACATATAGCCATTCACTTATTTTCCAGTTGATGCTTTCAGGCCATAGCCATTAGTTTATTTTAAAGTTGATGCTACATAGCCATGATTAAAGCTGTGTATACCAAGTTGGACATGGGTTGTGGCATTCTTTTGCCCCTTTCTATTGAGAAATTTGTTATTTTATGAAGAAACTCGATTTATGAATTATTTTGGATCAATGCTCTTGGCTATACTGATTGACTATTTCTACTTGCTGGTCTTCTAATTTATGATTTCTTTCTTTGTCTTATAGTTGTTTACGAGGTTGGCCATATATGTACAACATAGACATTTAGGTCGTTTTTGTTCTTTCTCCATTTGTTATTCTCATGCTCACTAAAAACATACGAGTTGCAAAGATACATATGACCAGATAATGAGACAAGTCTTGCATGTTGGCAACAGGATATGTCATGGTGTGTTGTTGTTACCCTTGTGGGTGCATGCATAATTAGAATGTGATTATTTTTCCCAAGTATGAGGATTATGATTTTGCAGTTGTGAATGTATTCATGTCTTATTACTATATGCTTTAACTACAATGACTTGTAGGATGAGAGATCTCAACATCCTCTGTTTTAAGACTTGTCCTTGGTCAAACTTTTGGTCCAAAGTGTTGCTTCTGAATTCTTAGTTGCTGCATTTTGTTTATTTCTTAATATACCCTTTCATATTCTGCATGTGGGCAGTGTTTGAGGGAGATCATAGAAGTCTTTTATGGACGGTTGTTTGTTTATCTAAAGCTTTTTTTAGAGCATTATCAACTCTCAGTTCGTTTATCATGTGGTATTATCGACGTGATAGATCAACTGCCCCTTAAACTGTCAAAATATTGGTTCACTCAATATCTGTCTTTGTTGTTAATGAAGGGTATCCGCGGTTTACTATCTGAATGATTATTGCTGAGCATGATTAATTTATATTTGACAGATCCATTTGCTGAGGCAAATGCTGAAAACTCAGGTGCTGGGACAAAAGAATATGTGCATATACGTGTGCAACAGCGCAATGGTAGGAAAAGCCTGACAACTGTCCAGGGGTTGAAGAAGGAGTTCAGCTACAATAAGATACTGAAGGATCTTAAGGTGGAGTTTTGCTGCAATGGAACTGTCGTACAGGACCCAGAATTGGGCCAGGTAAAGATTATATTAAAGCTAATTGTTGCCGCTATATTCTTTTTTCTTGGCTTGAATGTATACAGTATTTCTGAAAAAATGGTCAAAATAGGTCATCCAACTGCAAGGTGATCAACGAAAGAATGTTTCAACATTCCTTGTTCAGGTTCCTTTTTTTTTTTTTTTTTTTTTTMTGTCTAGGCTTGACATAATTCTGGTTCTACTCTGTTTCTCCTGAAATTTGTAACAGTTTCTTTCATTGTTTTAATTAGGCTGGCATTGTGAAGAAGGAAAGCATAAAGATTCATGGTTTCTAAGCAGCAGTAGAAGCAACACTATCAAACCTCTTTGGATTGCGTTTGATGCTTGCCTATACTTTTGCTCCCAACATATTCTGCTTATAGTCCTGTGGAATGTATTCTTCACCGAGGATAGGCTAGTACTATTAGTGTTGGTTTCTGTTGTATTCCCACATGCTCTGCTATTTCTTGTCTTCGTTTCACAGTTTCTCATGCAACTTTCTTATGGTTGTTGTTTGCTGTTCGGCTGGATTGTTGTCAAATAATACAATCAATAGATTATTCTGATTTTTCACTTATTGCTAATTTAAGTCCGTGTACCATCAAGGCTGTATAGATTGATTGCTTTGTCTCTAGATTGTTCGTCTGCTAACTCTGAGTAGCAGCATTGCTTTGAGCCTTTTCTGTAGTCTATTTCAAGCTCGCTGTAATTACTATATCGTCTCCAAGATTGCTTACATGAAAATGATTTTGAAAAAAGAAATGGAAAAAAGTGGACATTTTGTCCATCAAGAATGAATAAAGGTAGTTTCTAGATGACGCTGAAGAAAGATTATTTTAAGTAATTCAGAACATTGTTTAAATGTTGTGGTCTATGAGCTCGTCTCCATTTGCCTTTCTAAAAACGGAAACTTTGAAACTGAAGAATGATATTGTTCCCCGTTAAAACGTAGTACACGTAGCAGATACTGTGTAATACTTTGTCTGTACCCTGGAAAACAGAGAGCGAGTCCTCGTAGGCTAACACGGTTCAATGAGAGCCTATCAACTATCGAGTAAGGTAAGGTCAACTGTCATCCTCTCTTCCAACTAACTTTATCGTCTATCCTTTTCTGGAGTAAAAGAAGATATAATTAGTAGTAATCCTTTTTGCTGCTCACAAGGGATTAGCAGCTTTAATAACAGCAGCAAAATTTCAAGAATGTAATCCATACGAGGATCAAAGTTATACTTTCATAGTCGCGCTGCCTATTTGCTTTCCTCTACCAACCAGCTCAACAACCCTAGAACGGTCTTGCGGTTATGGTGGTTCGTTCTTCAGCTAACATTCAGCATTACCAAAATAGTAGTACATCTAAACTGTGGCTCTTGTATTATTTGGAAATTGGCCTATCTTGTATTTTTCCATGCACTTCTGCGCTTATATGAATGTCCTTTGTCAGCTCAATTGGTGCCTGCTTGGCTCTTCTATACTACATCTGGTTCGGAACGTAGCAGTTTCACACTTCCATCTAGGGCAAGCAAACCTAGTCTAGAATTTCATGGCTGATTCAGAACACTCTTCCTCAGATGAACCATTCACTTATTCCCAAGGTACCAGTCTCTATCTCTCTTCTTCTCTCAAGTGGACGTTTGCGGATAAGCCATTTTCTTCCTCTGGAACTCGATAGTTCCGTATATATATGCATAATAGCACCTGTCGTCTCATTACTAAGCTTTGCACTGCTTGTTTCAGAGAAAAGAGGAGGCGAACCTGAGATTGAATTCTCTGAGGATGAAGAAGATCTGATTATCAGGATGTATAATCTGGTTGGTGAGAGGTAAGTGAACTGTGTTCTCTGCCTCCTATTACACTGTTTTATGTGACCATAAAGCACTTCATGGACGATGTCTTGCCCTTCTCATAGGTGGTCTCTCATAGCTGGGAGAATTCCCGGAAGAACAGCAGAGGAAATTGAGAGATACTGGAATTCACGATATTCAACTAGTCAGTGAAATATGCTGACAAAAGAAGTGCTTGCTCAAGAAAAATGCAAAAGCTTAAAGCGTTGAGATGCTTCTGCCAGATCTAAGGTTGTATGGATCGTCACTAAATTTTTTGTGGTCCACTTTTGTTCGATGTGTCCAGGGGCATTGTGAAATACGTAAATTATTCCTACTATTCTTTTCTCTATGTTCATGTTCCCATCCTGGAGTTATATTTAAAACGTTTATGCAATAAACTTCATGTGTATAAAAATATTAGCGTTGATTTCTTCCAAGAAATATGATAATTTAAGCAGCTTGTTTATCAAAGTATTTTATCCAATCTATTAGTATCCTGTGCTCCGCATCTCGACATAGAGTTAAACATGGATGCTCAYAGCCCCGCAAACTCGCCGCTACAAAAGGGTTGCACATGAAACTACCAACATAAGTTGCTCACAGATGTAATGAGGTTTATAGACTTTCCTTCGTCACAAGAACCTCAGATTGTTAACAAACCCGTAGCAGAGAATTTGTTGTGTACTTCAACATCAGAGATTTGCACAAGGCTGCCTACCGCAATGGATGGAAGGATAACATCGCGAACCTTAACGCTTAGCAGCCATTGGAACCGGGAGAACTAATTCCCAGAGGAGGATTCGTGACTTCAGCWTCATAAAAATTTAATCCAAGCCTCACTWTGRTAATTAATGGCAGACCACACACTGCACCTCAAGGCCACATAAGTATATGCGGAAGTACATTTTAAACTATTGCAAAAACCAACTGTACATAAATAATAGAAGGTTCCGTCAAGGCCTTTGCAACACTATCGTTCTCATTCAATATGAATTATATGGTACATGGTTAAAATTTATCACATTTTAGGTTGCAAGAATGAGACAGTTAGAAGTACAGATAAAGATTGCCCATGTATTGAGCAATCTTGGTCACACATTGCTTTGTTTATAGAGCTTGGTGTCAAGAACTTGCTTTCCGCACATTGCACAAACTCCTGCAGTAAATAGCACATTAGGACATGATAGAAGGCAAAAATTTCATCAAGCTAACATACACATAAGCTATTCCATATTRACCTTTAGTATATGCACAGGTATGACAATACTTGGCATCTTGATGCACTTGTTGCTTGCAGATCATACACTTGGTGGTTCCATAAGGTGTCCATCTGAAGCAAAAAAATGTATTTGGTAAATTAGAATGCCAAGCTTACACAAAATAGCTTCATGGAAATTTAACATTAAAAAGGAAAAAAAGATCAACCTTGTGGATTTGGAGATTTAAAATACATCTAAACAAAAGTAGTGTCTAGCATGGTCAAAATGATGCACTTCAACGTCAATTGGATACGCATAAGGAAMATCTTGAAACCAAAATTATCAACACCAATGAATGGAAAAAGAACAAGGAAAGAAATACAAGATACATGGAGGGAACTATTAGATATCAATTCRTTCTAATCTCCATTATCTAGGAATGTATCTTATTCTTTATTTCCTAGCAGACAAGTTTCATGATCCAAAAACGAATTTAAATCCTACAACCACGACCTCAGGCAAATGCATGCACCCCATGCCTTCAGACTTGCTTGGTATAATCGTTCCCCTTCACAATTATATTTCTGTCAAATGATTTTTCAACACTTACGAAAAACTGATGTTTATATGTAAAGCTTATCTGAAGAACTCTAATTATCCTAGAAAAAGATCCAAGAAGTAAAGATTAACAGAACTTAACAATCCACAGCACTCTTGAAAGTTCTTATTGAAGCACATGCAATACAACTCTTAAAACCAATTTCTCAACAAATATTACAGGGCAGACGACATTCTTAGCAAGATAATCAAATGCTAGCTTAGAAGCTTATGACCAAATACCATCAATTTAAAAGTCTCGGAAGCTGCAAAGCACTAGTACAACATCTAGATAAAATGAAATAAGGAGTATAATATCCAAGCAAATAAGAAGTAGATTACATCCAGAACATGCCACAATCATGCACAATGCAAAAACCAAATAAATATGTTACAGATTGATCAAAAGAACTTGAAGTATAGCACGCCATTGAAATCTAAGTCCTCAAGAAACACTGTTCAACTGCTTCAGAATAATTTTCACCTCCAAAGCAGAAGAAAGTTTCCCTACTCCCTACTATCCATAGTTTACAACCACACAAGTATCAGCAAGTGCAAAATATTTCAGGCAAAACATAACTAGCGAACGTCCACGATGACTAGAACGTTTTCCATTCTGTACGAGTAAAAACTAGCTATAACCCGGTGTCAATATATCTTTTCAACTAAAAGACTRATTTCAACGCAATCTATCTTTATTTTCACCTCTATTAAATTTTGATAAGAAAAATCGAGCTCAATTGATTGCGTCAAAGAAAGAAAGACACAAAACCCTAAGCAACCTGTGCTTCTTCGAGAGAAGCTTGTTCTCGTTGATCTTCCGGCCACCAGCTTCTGTGGTGTTACTCGCTCCATCCTTCCACTTATCAGGCACTATCACCTTCGATAACTTCTTTTCACCTACACAGACAAACAGGCCATCACCGTAATCAGATCAGGAAACAGAAAACAATTGTATGACGTTTACCTAATCAAACAAAATATAATGCACAGAGAAATTCAACTATACATCTGCTTACACTTTTCGCAGACCATTGTGAATTGAGAAATTTGCTACCGAAGAGCAAATTAAMWWGAGCTTGATCTTGGAGAAGGGAACTTTTAGGTATCCCTTCTTCCAATTTTGTAACTTTGGTCCGGATAAGTAACCCGTGTCCAAGTGTTGGGTCGGTTTAATTGACTAAAGCCGGTTCCCTAGTCCCGTCTTCAAGTAGATGAATGTGCTGTTTTTAATTTAAAAGTTATTTTTCAGTTCTAAATTGTTTTTTTTTCACTTCTGACTTTAACCTTTAAAAAGTTTGAGATAGTAGTTTAGGATATTTTTTTAATTTTTTTTCTTTTTAAGTATAGGAGAAGCCACTTAGTGATGAAGAAAATATAAATATTATATTAACTTTTTAGAAATAATTTTTTCA
>MEJB01000021.1:901743-1039483 GCA_001752375.1 Rhazya stricta | reverse complement strand
TAGCGTTCTAACAGTCAAGAACAAAAAGTTTTAGATTTAAATGTATGGAAATAAAATGCGTAATATTTTCAATTATAAGCAAAGGTGAATTCACAGTATTAAAGAAATTTGCTTTAACTATTATTTAAATCTCCTAATAAAAATTTGATGTGAAAAGAAAAGAAAACGTCCTGATAATACTTCATATTTTCCTCACCTAGCCTCTTACTTCTACGTATTATTGTAACTAAACCATGCTGAAAAGCTCTCTTATGGAGCTTGAAAGGTGTATGCAGCTTTAGTTTTGAGCAAACTCTACCAGATTAAAGAGGGTTTCTCCCTACTGCRCCAACTTTTGGCTTATTAGAATTTGAAGGGAAGAAAATATCCTACTTTTCTTCTTCAAATCTCTTTACTTCTTTTCAGATCCTTACAGCCAAACCAGCCAATACCAATAACTTTTTCTGGAAAGATCAGCTGGAAAGTCGAACCAATTGGGGTGACTCCTCTCCTTGTCAGTCATATACACCAGATACTTTTTTTCTCTAAAAGCATCATCAAATATCTCTCGTGATGTTCCGGGATCTTAATAAGAACAAAACAAAAGGAAAGKATTCTGAATCGTTCAAATTTTATCTTCACCTCACGTCTYGATCTTTCTCGTAGATATTTTCAACTCTTCCATCAACTCTCCCATGTTTAAATACGGATACACTTTCTTCTCAGCTCATCAYTCTCCATTTCTCAGCCTCTCTTCAGTTTCAGATAGATTTGTTTTTGAGTAACCTTTATTAAAGKATTATCCCTCTCAATGGCAGCCATGGCTACAACCCTKACTTCTTCCCCTAAGCCAACATTCTTGGAAAACAAATCCTCTTTCCATGGCTTGCCCATCTTGTCTCGTACTGTTCAGCCCATCAAATCTAGCTCACAGAATTTTGGGATCACCATGTCTGCGACCATCCCACAYTACGACTTGGATTCTTTCAAGTTTCAACCCATCAAAGAATCCATTGTGTCAAGGGAAATGACGAGAAGATACATGACGGACATGATCACTTATGCTGACACAGATGTTGTTATCGTTGGTGCTGGCTCTGCTGGGCTCTCATGCGCCTATGAGCTTAGCAAAAACCCTAACATCCGGGTCGCCATTATTGAGCAATCTGTTAGCCCTGGTGGTGGAGCTTGGCTCGGGGGACAGTTGTTCTCAGCCATGGTTGTCCGTAAACCAGCTCATAAGTTCTTGGATGAGCTTGAAATTGAGTATGATGAGCAAGATGACTACGTGGTTATCAAGCATGCTGCATTGTTTACCTCAACAATCATGAGCAAACTCTTGGCAAGGCCTAATGTAAAATTGTTCAATGCTGTGGCTGTTGAAGATTTGATTGTGAAGGAAAACAGAGTGGCCGGTGTTGTCACCAACTGGGCTCTTGTTTCCATGAACCATGACACACAATCATGCATGGATCCCAACGTTATGGAGGCTAAAGTGGTTGTTAGCTCTTGTGGTCATGATGGGCCTTTCGGAGCCACTGGTGTAAAGAGGTTGAAGAGCATTGGAATGATTGACAGCATTCCAGGGATGAAGGCTCTCGACATGAATGCTGCAGAGGATGCCATTGTTAGGCTGACAAGAGAGATCGTGCCAGGGATGATCGTCACCGGCATGGAAGTTGCTGAAATTGATGGATCCCCAAGAATGGTAATTTTCTTTAGCTTGTCAATGCCATCATCTTGAATAACTCTTATTTACGCCTGCATTTGGGCATTTAGGGGTGGAAAATCTCCAAATTAACAATTCATTCTTCAGCAACTTAAGAAGGTCYCGATGCTAATCATTCGTTTCAATTTGTAGGGTCCAACTTTTGGGGCCATGATGATTTCTGGGCAAAAGGCTGCACATTTGGCTTTGAGGGCTTTGGGACAACCAAATGCTCTTGATGGAACTCAAAGGGAAGTGGGAATTGCTCACCCGGAGCTCATTCTTGCTGCTGCAGAGACCGATGAAATTGTTGATGCTTGAATCTGCTCATAGTAGGGAAATTGAGAATTCAGCCAGGYCAACCAAATCAGCGAGAAAACAAAGAAAAGATTTCACTAGTCCATCTATTTTGTTAGGGAGCGATTAAATAGATTGAAGGAAGGAATATATGTAGATAAACTCGCGGATGGTGTACTTCTTTTGCTTCTTGTTCCATCTTTTGGATTTTCTGTTCAAATTGAGACAGTGCTCTCAATTTGTTGCCAATGGCGCAAAAATTGTATGCAACAAAATAATCTTGAAGAGTTGAACTGAGTTTGCTTCACCAAATTTCTTGGTTACATGACATCTGAAGTTTTCTAAAATAAATAATAAATATGTGATAATAGGAAGTACTGGAGTTATTCGATCTAAAGGGGCATGTGAGGGAAGTTGATCTTTATCACCCTACGATAATTAAGAAAGGTGAGGTGACGCCTCTTGATTCGAGATAGTAGAAAACGTAACAAAGAGCTTCGCGTTTTCATCTTTAAGTCGATGTCATCACGGGCTGCTCCTTTCTGCGCTGCACATAACGACGACGTGCGGATGTAGCTCTTGTGAAAATCCTGTCCCCAACTATGCAGTAAAATGCTTGTCGAATTCTCGTATCATTGAAGTGAGCCCCAAATGCCTCTGAACAAGCCCCAAACKTACAGTTACTTCATACAAAACCTCTCAGCTTCAGCACTGCAAAAATCAAAGCCTTCATCTCCTAATTGGAGAAGTCAAGTGCAACAAAKTCAATTGGTTTCACAAATCTCCACTGTCCTGTTGCAGAGGCAACCTAAATACTGGGAGCCACTTCTGAAGAGTACCCTTAAACTCTSCAACTTTACCCCGCACCTGTTCATCCAAATCCTCCACAAGACCCAAACTTWTCCTCAAATCTCCCTCAACTTCTACAATTGGGCGAAGACATATCTTGGATTCCAGCCTGATCTCAAAAGCCAGTGCAGACTGGCGAATATACTGTGCGGTTCGGGTCTGTCCAGACTTGCAAAACCCATCTTGGGTTCTCTTATTCAAGTATACTCCTCAGCCCAAATTGTCCGAACATTGTGTYAAGGTGCTGACTTTAACTTTCATTCCCATGTATTATGCTCCGTTCTTGAGTGTTACTGCAATAGGGGTTTGTTTTTGCAAGCTTTAAATGTTTACCAACAAGCTAAAGAATTGGGACATGTTGTAAATTCAATTCATGGTTGTAATGCATTGCTGAATTTGTTGCAAGGTAAGAATGAGATAGAACTGGCTTGGTGTTTTTATGGTTCAATGATTCGAAATGGAGTTATAGAGAATCAGTATACCTGGTCTACAATCGCTAGGATTCTTTGTAAAGATGGGAGATTTGAGAGAATTGTTAAGATTTTGGATATGGGAATTCATAATACTATGATATACAATTTGATAATTGAGTGTCACAGTGAGAGGGGTAATTTTGGTGCTGCATTTGATTATTTAGCTGAAATGTGCAATAGAGGACTTGATCCCAGTTTTACTACTCACGGTTCAATTCTTGATGGGGCATGTAAATATCAAAATGCTGAAGTCATTGACATGGTAATGGGAATTATGACAAAGAATGGTCATGTTCCAAAATGTTTTACTAATTCCGAATATGACTCCATAATTCAGAAGCTTTCTGATTTGGGAAGTACATATGCGGCAGAGATGCTTTTGCAGAGAGCTCAGAATGATAAGGTTGAATTGCAGGATGCTACTTATGGATGTATYCTGAGAGCATTATRCAATYAAGACCGAATGAAGGATGCCGCTAGAGTATATTACATTGTGTTGGAGAAGAAAAAGGAGATAAAGAACAGTTGTTATGGTGCATTTGTGAAGGTCCTCTGCAAGCAGATGCCATCAACTGAAGTTTCTCAATTGCTAAAAGATGTAATAGGAAAAGGCTTTCCTCCTTCCATGGCAGAGTTATCCAAATATATAAAGTCTGTCTGTGATAAATGTAGGTGGAAAGAAGCTGAGGAGCTCTTAAATTTGATTCTGGATAGAGGATTTCTGGCAGATCCTTCTTGTTATTGCTCTTTGGTAAAGTATTACTGCTCTAATGGATGGATGGATTCAGCTATTAAATTGCACAAAAAGGTGGAGATATTGGATGGATCTTTTGACGTCAACACATATAATGTGATTCTGATTGAGCTTTTCAAGCACAATAAGGTTGAAGGAGCACAGGAYGTGTTCGATTATATGAGAATGCATAAAGTGTTGGGAACTAAAAGTTTTACAATTATGATAACAGGGCTTTGCCATGCAAAAGAATTGAGGAAAGCAATGAAATTACATGATGACATGTTGAGCTTGGGGCTTAAGCCCGAAAAGAAAATATATAAACGTTTGATCTCTGGTTTTGGGTAAATTTCATGCTTTCGCAGAGCTCATCTCTGTGCATATACCCTYTTAAGSCAACGAAATTCCTCAAGCTGCTTTGATCCTAGCTCTGGTAGTCCTTACSAYTTGGATGTCTATYCATTCTTCTACGCGTGAGATAGCATCTTTATCCTCAAAAGGTGGATAATAGGCGYGGCTAGTACTTTAGTTTATGAAACCAATATGAGGTTCAATATGGCCATTTTACCTTGCCACTGCAAAATTATCAAGGAACTCCATTCATGAGGTTCTTCTTGCTTGATTGTGCGTCATATATTCAGTTAATGACTAGGGTTAACATTATTGTTTTACTTTTGCGTGGGGATAGTTTGTGATTTTTTTATGCCAATTGCATAGTACATGGTACAGATCAAGTCCTAAATGCAGTTTGAGTTTTTATCACGGGCTTTCTTCCAGGGAGAATTAACAGCTCAGCCTTTTTTTTTTTTTTTTTTTCTCCGACCTTGTAATGATCTTAATGGAGTATCATTCCAAGACACAAGTTTTATGAGATATTTGAACTCAAAGTTTGCATCTTTGGCAATGTGAACACGGAGGGAAGGATAGCTCTGGAAGATAATCGCAACACTCTATATTCAGCATTACGTTACTCTGAATTCTGATCAGGTGTGGTTTGGTCTTTAGGAGAATAATCCYTAGACTCCATTATGCAACTAAATCATGTCAATGAATATGGCAATTATCATGTCCAGACAATGGCATACAGAGGGACAACGCTGGTGGAGATGGTCTCCTACAATTCTGGCGGAGTCCGGGAAATATACATCTTTTGTTATCATTTGGACTGTGATCCCATTTCTTTTGTGCTGCAACTTTTATGCAGCCTCCAATTATGTAGTTCAGATTTGACAAGGAAGGAGTATAACCTTGTGTTGCCTCTTTCCTGTGAATTTTGAGCAATTTCCTGACATTTATATTTATGTATATCACTTCCCCYTCTCCATACTATTGACCTCTTTTCAGTGAATAGTGAACTGTATGGAATCCTCTGCACTAGAACTCAGTTGCATGAGTTGCATCCATATTTTTGAACCCTAAATGATTAATAAAAATAACTAAAATAAAATAAAGTGTTCAAAAAGTGGTGCCAAGAGTTTCTTCCGGCTCATCTTTAAAATAAAATAAAATAAAAAAGGTAGTTTCTTCCGGCTCTTCTTCAGATAAGGGATGGGATATTATCTATACTTATTATTTTTCCAAAAAATTCCAAGATTTTTCCTAAGACTGTAATGGATGAGAAAATACAGATTGAAGGAATTTTGTAAGTTTTCATAGATGATGGAATCTTCCTAAGGTTTATCAAGCAACTGACTAAAATTCTAAATTGATAAAGGGAAAAGAAAAAAGAAAACAAAAAATAAACTCGTAACGAGGGTCATAGAGAAAAAGAGAAAAAAGAAAAAATGCCCCTAGCCAGAGGTCAACAGTTGATGGTCGTCGACCGAGTCTTTCCATCTTCCCTGGTCCATAATCAGCAAGAAGACCCCGAGTGAACCATAGAGCAAAAGTATAGTTCAGGGAACGATGGCTCTCTCTGCATCCCCGATCGTGCTACTTCTGATAACCCTCATCACKACCACTCTCCCCATCGCAACCCGCTCAGATGATCCCACTTCAGACCTAGTCTCCCACCTCCAATCCCTCCGATCCCGTTCCGACAATGGCCTCATTCACATTAACGACAACCTCCTCAAACGTATCGTCTCTCTCCCAACTCCACGCCCTTTTTCTTTCGTCATCTTCTTCGATGCTCAACAACTCCACTCCAAGCCCGAGCTCTCACTTCCTACCCTCAAATCGGAATTTTCCCTTCTCTCCAAATCCTTCCTTGAGAACAATCCTTCGGATTCCCAGTCCAAGCTCTTCTTTTTCGACATCGAATTCCAAGAATCCCAGGTTTCCTTCAGCCACTTCGCTGTGAATTCTCTTCCCCACATCAAACTTGTTCCCTCTTCTGCTGCCGATGTGAAAAAGGATTCTATTCAAATGGACGCATCAGATTTTTCAAGACTTGCAGAATCCATGGCTGAATTTGTAGAGTCCAAGACTAAGTTCACTGTGGGTCCCATCCATCGCCCACCATTTATTTCTAAGAAGCAGATGATGTTTGTCATTGCCATTATTTTGATTTGGACTCCGTTTGCCTTGAAAAAATTGGTGACCGGGAATACCCTTTTGCATAACAAAAATGTCTGGATGGCAGGGGCTATTTTTGTGTACTTCTTTAGTGTTTCTGGGGCAATGCATAATATAATTAGGAAAATGCCGATGTTCTTAGTGGACAGGAATGATCCTGGGCGGTTGGTTTTCTTTTACCAGGGCTCTGGGATGCAGTTGGGAGCTGAAGGATTTGCTGTTGGATTCTTGTATACTGTTGTGGGGTTGTTATTGGCCTTTGTTACTCACGTACTTGTGTATGTGAAGAATAAGACTATGCAGAGGCTGGTGATGCTTTTTGTGCTGTTTGTTTCCTTTTGGGCAGTCCAGAAAGTGGTTTACTTAGATAATTGGAAGACAGGATATGGAATTCACGCATATTGGCCTTCAAGCTGGAAGTAATGGCGCTGAAGAATGAAGGCTGACTGAGCTAGAGTTGTAATTGGAAATTGGCTTTGGGTAAGAGACTTGTGCTAGTTTAGACGTGCAAGAGAGACATAGATAACAAATATTAGGTGACAGTGAAATTTTTTAGCTTTTACTGCTTCTACTTGGATTGGATCATATGCCATTTATATTGAGACTCTATATGCTAGTCGAAAGTTTGCACACTGATTTGCTGCAAATTTCTTTTGTTTTTCCTCATTGGCTTGTCTTTTTCAACCCTTCTGCTGTTTCTTACAATTTAACCATGGTTGTAAGGAGCAAGTATTTTTGGGATTGTTGTCTCTTCACTTGTGGAATTTAGACAAGGATTTTGAACTGCTTTTATGTTTCATGCCACATCTAAGCAATAAATTATGTTATTCGATATTAATAAGCTACGTTCACTAAACAATTTGTAGTATTTTCCTTTATGTTGTTAAGTTACTTTCTTCATAATCTATATTCAGTATGAAATACAAAATTTATGGGGAAGAATAAACTTTGGCAGTATCAGAGATATACTTTATGGTAGCTTGGTGGTTGTCATTGTCTTTATGAAAGGTGAAAGCACTCATTAATAGTTATGCAATGACATTGGAAATTTTCATGTGTTTATTCATTTACCCATGAGTTTATTTGATGAGGTTACACAGTTTGTCTATAGCCATTTGATTGTTAATTTTATTTAAGGCAAAATGTTTTCTGGTGAACGTTCAAGTTTTCAATACTTTCTTGGGGAAGGAGCTCATGATGAATCATCATTGTTGAAAGGTGTCTATGTTCTGTATCTACAATAAAATAAATGCAAAGGAAAGGCATGTTGCTATCTGCTAAAATAGCATAGTTTCACACCTTCGATGAAGCTGGTTCTGCTAGGGTCATGTGACCATATTATGTGACTTATTTAGAACTAACTAGTTCTAGTGTGGCTCGATTCGATTAAAARGTATTAATCAATATAACTACATAAGAAAATTTATGATCGTATGATTTTGCCTTTAAAAAGTACTATTAAGTGAAAAGTCAGTATTTGATTAAGCTTATAGATTACTTCTGCCAAATATTCTTGGCCTTACCTCCCCTTCAACTCAGAGTCCTGGTTCAGCACTGAGCTTTAAATAGTATGGTTCATTTGTGCTCATCCATGTCACATTTCGAGCATTAATTCTCTGCAAGCTTATTTGCACCTTGTTCTTGTTCTTTGTTTTTCATTTTTGTATCTGGTCATCTTGGTTTCTGCAATTCTATGCACTATAGACCTAAGGTCCTAATACTTGGTCTCTTTTCAACGTTTGTCAAATTTTGAGACTGTTTGATTTGGTGTAACAGAAAGAATTAGATATAGGTTACTGTATGAGATAAGCAATGGGGATCAATATCACTAAACATATACAAAGGAATAGAACTGGCTGCTGAAAAATGTAAGAAATATTGGGTTTTGTTGAATTCAAGCTATGATAGTAAAGATTATGTTAGGGGTTCAGGTTTTAATCTACAAGGATGAGTTTTGTTCTAAGGCTATTATAGCAATCTTCCAGTATTAGGTTTGGCTTGCTAATTCTGAACTTTTAATTCTTCTTTTCCCCCAAAAAATGTATGTTTGTTGGACTGTTGATTCTTTGGTGCAATGACACGAGTAAGGTGGAAATAAATGTGAGATAATGCAAAACATTAGGATGGATAAAATATTTGCGAATGGGTTGCCTTTTCTTCTTTCTTCCTATCTAGGTGTAAAGAGTATAGAGAAATAAGCTAGTGAAATCCACCCCAACACTAGTTTCTTGATTGATTTCCTTTTATCCTTTTCTGCACAATTGGAAGGTGTGCTTTACAAAGTTTTTTTGCTACTCGTTTCACTTTAAGATGGTGTATCAGACTTATATTTAAAATTTAGTTTGTTATTTAGGTTATAATTTCTATGTTCGAGATATAGTTAGCTTGGAAGTTGATCTTGTCTTCCCAATGCTGATTATGCAGTTCATTCATTATTCTTGGGGTTTGATGAATATTATTTTGTATAAAGATGCAAAAGGTTGAGCAATGCTATACCATTTGAAATGTGTTGCTGTTGTTTTATCACCACATTCTTGCATCATATAATTAAATGCATTAGGACATTTCACCTTTATCCCGGGAAAGGATAAAGGGGATAAATAAATTAACCAATTGAATTATACAGAGAGAGCCAGAATTGATGGCAATAGCTTTACAAGTTGTTGCTTCAGGCTCTCTTTGAAGTTTTCCTGTTATATATCCCTTTTGACAAGTTTACTTTAGGCAAACTATTACTCCATAATTAGGGGAATAAACTCTGCCATCTATTCAGCATATGAACTGTATGGGAGGAACAGAGTCCAATTGATGTCACTGAAACTTTTATGTTCTTTTACAATAATGAGACATTTCCATGAGCATCTTTTACTTACTGCATAATGAATTGTTTTATCTGGGTGCATTTTGGCAATCCTATCTGCTATGGAGGTTTTCGTTTTGAACAATCGGATTCTAGGAGTAACTTGGATAAGTAGATTCTGCGTGATACTGCTTCTGGCTTTATCTTTTTTTGACATAAGAACCAGAATCAAGTGTGGTACACTCTTACAGTTAAACTTTGCATACCATAGTAAAACATGGTTTCATTTGATTTTACTGTATTCTTCCAAACATTAGCTTTTATTACCAAATGCAATCTTCTGATACAAGAGCTCATCTTTGGAAGCAAGATTCCTGACCAACAAACCTCTTCTCTCTCTTTTCTATGTTTTGATTTGATTATCTGAGTCTCTGAGACATTTTTCTTCAATTTCGCGAGCCGTAGATCGGGTTCTTTTAAGTTCCGTTTGGTTCCATACATTCATTGGTGGATCTGTGACTTGTGATGATACTGCTTAGTTACCCTGAAGATAGCCCGCTACCCAATGGGATGTAGTCTTTCCTGAGAAACCATCAAACCAAATTRGTAACCTTCTCGTATAGCAACCTCCCCCAACTTGAAAACTTCCGCCGTGTAGTGGGTAATGAACTGTGGACAGTTCGATGTAGAAGGTTAAAACATGACGAAAAGGATTCTGGAAGTAAATGTCCATGGAAAGATCTACTTTAATAAAAACTCGATTAATAATAGAATTTTGACTCATATAAACTCAGGTGAAAACGGAATATATTCCCTTTCAAATGGTATGCAGCTCGTGGGGCGTCTCCATGACTTCCTCAAGAGCGAATCCAGCAAAATTACCYGCATATGGTACATTATTTTCCTTGTGGCGGTGGAGCTCTGAGTATTCTATGAAAAAGGCAGCCCTGGCCGGCCAAAAGCATTAGACAGGCAGTGGCGTCGGCGCGATTCAGCCAAAGGCTTCGTGCTATGCACTTGAGATTGGTGCTTTTTCTCGTAACTGTGCGTAGCCATGCAGCAGACTAGATGCCCTCAACATATTCTATTAACCCAGTTATCCACAATCACATCATTTCTCTTGAGCTTATATYTACACTCCTTTCTTTACATTAGCAGCCCCTGCTCTTTCGAGTTTTCTTTCTTGAGAGAGTAGAGAAAACAGAGGAAAAGGGAAAATGGAAGGACAAGTTGAAATGGTGGGCAGAGCATTTGTCGACCATTACTATAACCTCTTTGATAATGAAAGGCATTRTCTTGCTTCTCTCTACCAACCCACTTCCATGCTCACATTTGAAGGCCAAAAGATACAGGGGGTMGAAGATATTACCAAGAAGCTGATTCAGTTGCCATTTGAGCAGTGCCATCATGTGATTAGCACCATTGATGCTCAACCTTCCTCGTTCGCAGGTGGCATTCTTGTCTTTGTTAGTGGCAGCCTCCAACCACAAGGAGAAGACCATGCTCTCAGGTTTAGCCAGGTTTGTATCTGGTCCAATATATATCATCGATAGGCTGCTCATGCGTCTCCATTTTGTTTCTCTATATTTGGTTAAACTAAACATGCATAGATTTATGGTGGACTACTTGCAGATGTTTCACTTGATCCCTACAGTAGAAGGAAGGTTCTTCGTGCTGAACGACATATTCCGCTTGAACTATGGTTGAAACGTAGTAGGTACTCCAGTTTACCAAGGAAGAGATGAAGAAGAATGAAACAGGTGGAGGACGTAATTTTATTCGGTGCTTCTTTCATATTGATTTGTTTCGATTTCCGAAGCTATTCTTTCAGGACCTTATTTGTTTAGCCCAGCACTGAAAAAAAAAAAAAAAAAATCAATGTTACTCTTGCCCCGTCGAGTTATTTACTTGTGCAATTGCCCACTTCAACATAGTAAGTCCTATAATTTTCGCAATCAATTCTTACAATGTTACTAGTGGAATTAAGCATCCACTACGGACCCTTAAGTCCAAAAGGCAATTAATCATTCAAACACAGACACCAGTAACCTCATAGTATGGGGCAATTTAGCAGCCCACGGTTTTCCATATGATTGCAAGTTTAATCTCAAAAGCCCCTCAAATAAACAACTTAATACCAGCTTCAGCTGGCAAATCAAACAAGCTAAGGCATCCAAGTCCGGCCCCAAGTTTATTATGCTAAGGCTATAAGGCATCCAAATCAAACAAGCTAGTTGCAATTTGCCGTTGGCTCTGGTCCTTTGAGCAGCCGCCCTCCACCCAAAAAGAAAGTCCCCAAAAGCCAACGAATGAATCCCGGTATCCATATCTTAGAAGTCATCCTCATAATTATGACTACAAAATATTAGGTTATTATACAATGAATGAAGGCAATTHCTATACTTGATTAAGGGAATAAGTCTTATCTCTGTTCTCCTCACTATGTATAAATAATTCAAAATAAAGTGGGTATAACATGCAAAAGAAGTCCACTTGTTAAGAATGCTCGAATGTTTGTCTTATGCCTCATAATTATGTTGGTCGGGACCTACATGMGTAACATATTTCCTTAAACACGAGTTAGCATTATTTACAGTGGTGAAAGAGACCACAAAAATGCATCACTCTCGTCTTCCTCTTCTCTACTGATGTATTCTCGTATATATATATATGAGGAAGTTTCCGGGCCAGGCTCCGGCAAATGCGTTATTCCCTAGCCTTGTCAATCATCATAATGTTCTGCACTATGCAGAATTCAGACACAGTGGATTGTCAAATTTGGATCCTATTCGCTTTTTTAGCTTCTAAATTGAATCGAAAAATAAGTTTAATTATTCATTTTTCTATATATTTGAAATACTTTTTTCGAATAATTCAAATTAAAGTAATTAGATGCTCAATCAAACCTATATGAACTAATGATTGGAAATATTTTCCATTGTCATATAATCCATACATCATCCCCGATAGCTAAAATTAGCTGCTTGGGAGAATCATAAAAGCAATTTAAAGTCCTTAAAGCAAAGCATGTTAGGAACAATGATTGAAATTTAATATGAAACACGTTTCTTCAATTAGTGTAGTATAAAAGAGATCTTTCAATTATGCAACTTGCATAAAAAAAAAATTGGAAAGTTAATTGAGACAGCTAGTGAAGACACTGAACTAAGATAGAATAAAAGACCCCGGTTGTATTAGAATAGGTTATTTTGACGACTGTCTCTCATGTGACAAGGAGAGTGAAGGATGACTATTTGCTAGAAAGCCGCGTGAAATTTTGGAAATTTCCCAACCACTGCATGTTAATAAATGGTTTTTTTCCTTATTATATTTGATAAATGTTGTCTATATGAGGACTGCTAGAGAAGTGAAGCTGTGCACTATTACTTATATGGCGACCACCAATCAGCCATTGTTAGGCACTCCCAAGAAGAATGATGCTTCCCGTAAATATCTTTATGTAATCCTTTCTCTAGCTGCAATTGCTGCAGTTTCAACCACAATATTAAACATCAATTTCAGTTCATCCCCTTCACTGGGAGCTCACTTCTGTAATCATGCCCATGATCAATCGTCATGTTTAGCCGTGGTGTCCGAGGTTGCATATGCTGGATTGCATCAGTCCAGCGATGTAGCCTTTGTGCAGGGAGTTCTGCAGAAGACTTCATTGCACATGAAAGAAACTGTTGAATTGGCTAACCATATTCACCACAGGATTAATGATCAAGGGGAGAAAGCAGCTCTAGCTGATTGCCTAGAGTTGATGGACTTATCCATGGACAGACTTATGGACTCTATTGTGGCTCTTGGAAACTGGACCGCCCGTTTGCACTCTGATGTCCATTCATGGCTTAGCGGTGTTCTTACCAATCATGTTACTTGTCTAGATGGACTCGATGGGTCTACTCGGTCCATAATGGAATCCATGATCAAAGACTTGGTAGCAAGATCAAGAACCTCCTTGGCTATGATGGTTGCAATTGCACCATCAAAAGCTGAGGTTTTGCAACCATTAAATGGAGATTTTCCGTCATGGGTTACTAGTAAGGATCGGAGGCTCTTGCAAGTTTCCGGTAGGAATATCGACGCCAATGTGGTGGTTGCGAAAGACGGTAGTGGCAAGTATAAGACCGTCCAAGAAGCTGTGACAGCAGCCCCAAATAATGCCCAGACGCGTTATGTTATCTACGTGAAGAGAGGAACATACAAAGAAAACGTTGATATAGGGAAGTCTAAGAAAAATTTGATGCTTGTTGGCGATGGCATGGATGCAACCATTATTACCGGCAGCTTGAACGTTGTGGATGGCTCAACCACCTTCAGATCCGCCACTGTTGGTAAAAGATTTTAATCTTCTAATCGAATTTTGAGTCAGTTTTTCTTGGTTTTTCGACATCCATATAAAAGAGAATAGAAGAAATGCTTATTACTGAACTATTAACATGGAATATTCAATTACTGCAATCTTGTAACAGCTGTTAATTCACGGATAATCTTCATGAGAATCCATTGAAAGTATTGGCTTTGTTTAATATCATTGCAGCTGCTGTTGCTGATGGATTCATAGCCCAAGACATAGGGTTCCAAAACACGGCGGGGCCCCYGAAGCATCAGGCAGTTGCACTTCGTGTCGGAGCAGATCGGTCTGTCATAAACAGATGCAAGATGGATGCATTCCAAGATACTCTCTACGCACACAGCCTTCGCCAGTTCTACAGAGATTGCTACATCACGGGTACGGTGGACTTTATCTTTGGCAATGCAGCAGTAGTTTTTCAGAACTCGAAACTGGTGGCGAGAAAGCCCATGAGTAATCAACAAAACATGGTAACAGCCCAAGGCAGGATTGACATAAACCAGAACACTGGTACTTCTATTCAAAATTGTGATGTTATCGCAAGTTCTGATCTTCAGCCGGTAAAAGGTTCCTTTAGAACTTACTTGGGCCGACCGTGGAAAGAGTACTCAAGAACTGTCTACCTGCAATCCAATATTGGTGACCACATTGATCCAGCAGGTTGGTCAATCTGGAGCGGTGATTTTGCTTTGAAAACGTTGTATTATGGAGAGTACATGAACAAAGGACCAGGTGCTGGTACTAGCAGAAGGGTGAAATGGCCAGGCTACCATGTAATAACCAATGCAGCAGAGGCCAAGAAGTTCACGGTGGCTGAGCTGATACAGGGAGGGGTATGGTTGAAGAATACTGGAGTTGCCTATACTGAGGGATTGTGAGCTTCCGTTGAGGATAGAATGCAACTGTTTTCCAGTACTTTTCTTTTCTTCCTCAGGCCAAAGTTTCAATCTTTATTGGCATTACCATGTATGATATGAACGCTTATTGCATTTGCCTTTTCTTTGTTGTTGCTGTATGCTGCCTACGCACTAAAAAAGAAGGCTTGGGAGGATGATCCAGACCATCTTGCATCTTGTGCTATGTTTCGATGAATACAAGTAAACTACTAGAGTTTATCCAAATCAGAGATGTAATACTCCTAGGATCTGAAAAGATAAGTAGTTTATCCGAATCAGAGATGTAATACTCCTAGCATCTGAAAAGATGAGAAAGAGAAAAGGGAAGGAACAGCCAAGCAAGCCGCTATATTCTTGAGATTAAAGTCGATTCATGCACATCATTATCATAACAATGTAACACGTTACACTTCGCTTCTTTTTTTCATTTTTTTAGTCTCGCATTAAACTTTTTTGTCATTATTTAATTTGACAAATCATGATGCTTGGGAAGTTTTGTCGTATGCATCATATCTAGGTCAGCTAACTTATGACAATGAACATAAGATTTTCCAAGATTAGGTTCATGTAGCTCACCATAATTTTCCACCATTGTAAAGTCCAGTCAAAGAACTGTTGTTTCTGTGACAACTTTCAAACACATGCGTGCTTTGTCCCTTAGCTTCTGTTTTCTCGCTTATTATTCTCCCAACGATTCAAAAATGGATTACCCAACATCGGTCTGGTATTTGCACTGGGACGCTGTTTTTGCGGATCAGATTAAGACTGATATCTTTTCAAGATTCCCAATGAGGTAAGGAGTTCGCGAGATGAACGCCATCATGCAGGCTGCGATAGACTGATGGCACCATATACCACCCGAAGCTCAAATGCTGAAACTTGAAAATGGGGATTTCCCATCATGAGTTAACCATAGAGACTGGGAAGCTCTCTTGCAAGCTTGACCCGAAGACATTCAGGCCAATGCAGTGGTTGGCTCTCACTACAGCCCCAAGGCTATGAACTATTAGGATGGACTTGTGTTACAAGAACATTTGGGCTCACCTTAACTGGGCCTTTGACTTTTCCATAATATCCTGTTCAGTCACTATTGCAATGGATTTACATAGCCCCAAGTCATAAGGGTTGCCAAAAACTATCGGCCCAGAGAAGCATCAAGCAGTGGCGTTCCGGGTCCAAGCAGATCAATCAATTTTCGACCAAGCCCATAGCCTAATGAAGCTCTGTAGCAATTGGCCATGATCCTTTGTCTGAAGAGACCGAAAAAACTGTACAATTTTCTTTCCTAATCATCCGCAAGATCCTATTATTGCCAGTAGAGTTGTCTGAGAGTGACCAACATATTTCCTTATGTGGATGTGGGAATATGAAATTTCTTCTGCAACTTCCATCATTAAACGTGTTTCCGACGATGCAGCAATTTTCTGCATAAAAGTTAGGTGGGATATGAGAAAAGGAATCACATGAGCCAAGTCTGATGCAGGGCAATATGTTTATAGAATTTGGATATTATTAGTATAATGTTAGGGAGTGATTCTAGAAGGATAATGGTGATGTATATGTAGGAACAAATCTGATTAGAAAAAATCCCATCTCCAGAGATACAGCAAGAACTACTGATTCTGTTCCTCCATGCGGATGGCCTCAAAGACCTCAAGAAAAATTCCTCCTGACAGTTGGAGTTGCTTAGTCAGGATTTTCTTTTGAAATAAATGCGCATAAGTCTTAAGGTCCCCCCCAAATATGAATAGGGCAAGATTTATAGGGTTCCTGGGATAATTTACCCTTTCAAATATGAATTTTACCGCTTTTGGGTTGCATATGAGGAAGAGTGCCTGTCTGACTTCGTTGCGTAAACCCTCTAACTATTAAACCCTTCCACCTTGACGGGTTCTTGAGGAAGACAGACTGCAATGCTGTGTTTTCACTGGTCTCTTTGTTAATTTATCTGATAGAACTTATGCCCGCGATTTAAGAGAGCCGTTGCTTGTAGAAGCAGAAGATCTCAACACAGGATAAGACAGAGAGGAACAGAAAAGGACCTGAGGCCCGAAAATTTTACTCACTCAACAACAAAACTACCGTAGGAACCACTTGGGCAATGACATTTATTGCCTTTCGATTATTTAAACCAAAAATGACAGCTTCATTGTAATATTTTAATGCAAATGACTTTTTATAATGCAGAATATGTAGTTCATGCATCAATCTATATAGTCTTTCTTTTAATATATGTCCATATATTATATGATCTAAGAAAAGAATCCCTCACCCTTCCTTAGAGAAGTTTTCGTGGTTGTCCACCTCTTGTTGTCCTTCTCTCTTTTTTCCTCACCTGTCTTCTCCCCCGCCTTGTTCTTCTCTCTCTTCCTTCTCTCTGTGTCCCTTGAAGACAAATCTTGCGCTAGCTACCAAAACCAATCAACCATTGAAGCAAATCATCGATCATGACATCCTTAATTGGCTCTCGTGGAGTAATTGACCTATAGTTGCCTGGGAATCATCTTCTTTCCCTTCCATTTAGATTTTCTTGCTACACATTTTCATGTTTGGTCTTTGATATCCTGCCTTTCTTTGGTTTATTTGTCTACAAGAACCACAAAAATTGTTGTCTCATTTGGTAGCTTCGTGTGCGAATGCATGCATGCTCATCGCATGCATATATCAGCATTATTTTTTGAAGGGAGATGGAGAATGTTGCAGGAAGGAGAGGAGAATCCGCTTCTCTTTTGAATCTCCTTCCTCCTTGTATCGTCTTAATCCTTCTCTAAAAAGGTATTCCATCAGTGTTGCATTTTCTTTCTCTTTTTCTTCTTCAATGTCATGATCAGGCTGTTTTTATGGCCTCGGAAGGGAAAGATTCCAATCCCATCACATGGGCAAATCTTCATATATATGCTTCTTCTTCGATACTTAAATGCTTTTTGTTTTCTTTAAAAAAGAAAAAAAACAACTTTTTTTTTTTTTCCCCCTCTACATGAAACCTCGAGAAATATGGTTGAATAACTTTCAGGATGTTTGCTTTTGGAATAGGCAAAGGGACCTGTTCTTGACATCTGTGTGGTGCTTCCTTCTTCACGTCTATTGTCTCTCAGATCCTAGAAGAGGACTTTGGAATTGGACCTCTCTGTTTTTCTCTATGCGAACCAAAATGAAAGGGATCTATAAAGCAGGATTCAAATATATATCCAACATTTTTGGTAATGCCTTCATCTTCACCTCCTCTTAGTCCTTCACACCCCCCGCCCCCTCCAACCCCAAATCTCCATATAATGTGTGGTTTTCTGGGTTCATTTTCGTTCTTTATTGTGCTGGCATAATGTTGAGGCCAACTTGGTAAATGGGTTTTATTGTAGTTGTAAAGGAGCGCGAGATGGAGATTGGATTTCCAACAGATGTTAAGCATGTGGCGCACATTGGCTGGGATGGCCCCTCTGGTACCGCTCCCAGTTGGGTATGCATGATCCCGAATTTTATCTCTACCATTTGGTCTCTTGCGAAATCTAATTTCTCGTTTTCCTCTCCTAAATGTTGGTTTTGGTGGTCGAATGTAGATGAATGAATTCAAGACAGGGCCTGACTTTGCAGCAACATCAATTGGCAATTCTGGCTCCGCTCTTTCTCCTTGGTCATCACAAGGTTTGCTTCTTGAAATACCATCAATTTCATCTTCTCTGTTGTTTTCCCTCGAAAGCATGAAAGAACTGTCAAAGAAAATTGCAGAATGCATCGGTTTTTCATGTAGCAAGATATGGTTGGGTATCCCTGCAAGACGTACTTGTAGGGGATAGTGGCAATTGGATAATTACAGAGTTCGTCCTTTTGTTGTTGGATAGCAAGAGCTAATTTGGAAGGTGGCAAAAAGTGCTTAGATACTTTGCCTCAAAGAATGGAACTTTGTCCCTTCTGTCACGAGAGAGGTTTAGTCTGCCTCCTACCTGGCCTTGGAAATGACACTTTTTGTATATTGGTCTTGAATTCTCAACGATTAGGCTCGATTCTTCCAGCTACGTCTTCTTGTACTGTTCTTGATTCTTGAAGTCAAACTGTGAGTTACCAGAACGGAGGTTGTGACACTGAGAAGAACCGCGTCCATAGAGCGGATGGAATAAATTTGTGGTAAAAGAGGATGAGAAGGAATTCCCAATCCTGAAAGTAACAGAAGAATGCAAAACCTCCTGATCTTGTTGGAATTGTCGCTATAAGACTTCAGTGTAATTGGAGGATTCTTTTCCCCAAGCAGTTTTCAATTTCATTATTTGGGAATGCAAACAGTCATAGCAGGTCTTCTTCTACTAGGATTTCTATTAATATCTTGAACGACTGGTAATATGAGAATAGTTGGGTTAATGTGTTCGTTATGTGCAGTGCATTTTTTATGATTAGCTCATTTGGGCACTCACTGATACTTAATCTTCTGTCTCCATGACAATTGTAACAGATTTTGGAGAAACCATGGGACATAAATCGTCATCTGAGATGTTTAAAGACATCCCACCAACAGAGCTTCCCAGTATTCCGAAGGCAAAGCAGAAGCGGAAGAAGATCAAATCAAATTCCTCTCCCAGGTCTACATCTTCTTCCTCATCAAGGTCATCACGAGCAGCAAAATCAAAGGCTAAGTTTGTCGAAGGGAATCAGAAGCCAGCAAATATAGAAGTAGCGTAACATATAAAGTTGGAAACGTCAACGAATTTATCAGTGTCCTTGGGGCCTGTATTTAACAGTCGCGATTTTTTGGTCACACAAAAGCAATCAAGAGGAAGCAAGAAGTTGTAGAAGTCTGTAAATTTGAAAGGTGCATTGTTTATGTGGTTATGGTAAATACAGAGTGAAAACAAGAGATAGGAGGGGTCTAGAGAAGATCTTGTGAGACAAAATGGTATATTTAAGCTTCAATAGCAGAAACTAATTTGAGAACCGAATTCCCTTTCCTTTTTTCTTTTTCTTTTTTTTTTTTCCATGTTCTTCTGCTTTCTTTCCTGGTTATGCTAACATGACGTGGAAGGGCCATGTAAACAGTGGACTACTTAGTTGTGCTGTTGAAGATTGTGCTAATGGAATTTCTTGATTTTAACTGATGCAAGGGATGTCTTCCCGGTTCTTATTGCCACCATGCTGCTCTTTTCCTTTAGTCTTCAGTTTCCTAGTAGTGGTCGGTCAAAACAAATAAAAGCACACGAACGTAAGACCTTCCACAACATGCTGTCCTTAGACCTTTACTTCACTATCTGCGGTGGTACAATTATCTCTGCTGGGGGTAAAATTTTAGCTTCAAACCACAATTTTCAGAGGACACTCTTCATCCCAAGTCTGGTCTGGTCTTGAATCAGAGTTTTATTAATTGGAGCTGAGACATTGACATGCTGCTTGRACCTCGTTGAGTAGTACTTTTACTTGTCAGTAGTACATTCATGCAATCTTTCAGCTTTTCCTATGCACCTTTGAGATCCTGTACTTGATAGCGATATATTTGAGGGTRCGTAACGTTGAGTGAGGGACTAGACAAAGGGAAATCTTATACCATCTCACATGTTGCCTCCTCTTCTCTTTTTACTCCAACAGTGAGTAGCCGAATCCTCTTTTGACCTTAGCGGTACTATATGACAAAACTTTACATGACAGAAACAAGAAATTTGACTCCTTATAAATTGATTTTCTAATCATGGTACAAAAGCACGACACAGCGATCTTCTGATTGCTTTGGTTTGACACCGATCATTAGTTTAATGAAACCACCCCTTGAAATGATCACCATCTCGCTTTTCTATAGCTAGCATCTTATGCATTGTCTGACAATCCAACATAAACTTTCTGGAAAAAAGAAACTAAAGTTCTTCAAATTTCGAGTGCTATGAAGAGCCATCAATGCCCGAAACCTGACTTCTCTTGATTTCCAACATCCAAGCTTGTGATAGAGCTCTATCATCATTCATGGCGAAGGCTAGAGGTTTCAAAATCTGCTGCGGGATCACGACAATTCTTCTGACCATTCTCATAGTCACTGCTTTAGTCCTCTTTCTCACCATCTTGAAGCCCAGAAAACCCAAACTCAGCACCAAATCTGTAACTCTTGAATACATCAAACTGGTCCCATTTCCATTTCACCTAAATGTAACACTAGGCCTTGTGGTGACAGTCAACAATCGCAACTACGGAAGCTTCAAGCACGGCAACAGTACAACATATGTTACCTACAGAGGGACTCCGGCAGCCGAAGCTCAGATTAAAGCAGACACTATACCAGCACGAGCAAAGCACGACATTGCCACAGAKATAGTAGTTATAGTTGATGATTTGACTAAAAATTCTCACTTTTGGGAAGATTATCTTACTGCAAAGTGCCTAAACTTCACTTCAACAACTTCCTTGCACGGTAAAGCCACGGTATTGAAATTCTTGAAAATCAAAATCACCACTCACACCGCCTGTGAGATCTCTGTGTTTGTCAGTCCCCAGAATGTCTCCTCTGTCTGCACCTCAAAAGTTGACTACTAGTTCACGTATTCAGGGTTCATTATTTCATATCGACGATTTATAAAAAATAAGAAATATTAGAGGAATTTAAAATAAATACATCATGCTATAATTATAATTAATGAATAAAAATATATAATAAGAACTTTATTGGAAAAATGTATGAGAATATTTTATTTGAAATGTTGTGACGTCACCCAACAAAAATAAACTGGGTTTTCCTTAGATTTATCGCATTGGGCTGAACTTGGAGAGAGTTCTTTAACTTTCCAAGTAAGGATATTGGGCTTATCTCTTACAGTTCCATTCGGCCCATGCAGTCCATCCCGAATCTGGGTTCTGTCAATGGTCAATATGGATCTGTTTCAGAAATATATGTCATTTGAGTCGCTTTATCTGAGCTGTAATGCATTTGTTTTTTCTTTTTTCTTTTTGTTTTCTAACCAATTAGTCAACACCAATTAAATAACCATCTTATATTTCCTTTTTAAATTTTTAATAAAATAACTATTTCTAATTTCTTTAAAAACAAAAAAGGGTTTTAAACTCCTTTACTTTTTTTTTTTAAAATAGCTTAAAAAATATTTTGAAGAAGTAAATACTTTTTTAAAATTATAACAGTAGTTATATTAATTTTTCAACCAATTTTTTAATAAGCAATTTTATTCCGGGACTAAAAAAAATTATAAATTGATCCAAAAAACCGAATTTTGGATTATGGTAAATAGAGGAGGAATAGTCCAAGAAAGACCGGCAATTGAAGTTAGTAACGGTGGAATAGGAGCAGGACATGTAATGCGTGGGTAATAACGGGACTTTGCTCAAGAGCGGTGCATCGAGGATATGTTAATAATGGTGATTTTCTTATTTTATTTATTATGAGAAATAGTATCCATTTTTTTAATTTTATTTTTGTAATGTTTAGAAATTTTAATTATTATAATATTATGAGAGAGGGACCAAGAAATTAGCCTAGTTTGGATAGGACCATTTTAGCAAGAAAGTGATAGCTTAGATCACTTAATAGAAAGTAGTGGTTGTTAAGCTGTAAGATCATAAATTTGATCCTTAATCCTCCAAATAATTATACAATAAAAATTAAAAAATAAATGAAGTATAAAAAAGAGTGGTCCTCTTCGAGTTTTTGGTCCTTTATTTCAAAATGGTCATTTTCAAATTCCATTTTAATGTGATGTGGAATTCGAAAAGGGTACCACTATCCTAACCTAATCATCCTCTTAATTATATACCTTCTTTACTATTTTAAGTAATGACAGAATATATGTACATTTATATAACTTCTTTAAATATTTAATAATAAATAAATACATCTCAAATTATTATTATTCATATAATAAAATAATATAGTATATRACAAGATTTAAAGTCAGAAAATATAAACATGTAAATGGTCGTGGAGTCAGAAAATTAATCTTTGYAGAAACAAAAACTATAATTGTTTTACAAAATTTAAAAGAAAAAAATGCAAAAGAGATTTCAATTGCAAGGAAAAGTAAGTAATCTTTTACATTTTTTTAAATTTTATTAATTTCAAGATTAGATTATAATTTTTTAAATTATAAATTAAGTACTCAATTATTAAATTATTATATAAAAAATATATATATGGAAAGAAAGAAAGAAAGAAAGAAAGATGGGGATAGAGATTATGAAGAGTGAGACATGGCTGGACATGTTCCACAAATTCCTATGGTCTGGTTATCTTTTGGGGGGTCTAATATGTGATGGTTACATTGCTAACACATTCATCTTGATTGTGCTATCTATCATATGAGATCATATTTGGACCTTATAATTAAATTAAATCTTTTAATTTTTTATTACATAATTATTTCAATACTACCATGCAAGCCAAGATATATAAATATTATTGACTTTGTAATCTAGAAGAAAAATTAAGTACAAAAGTCAAATTCTTCCTGATCAAATCACATCAATTAGACGAATGGTAGGATTTGTCCTCCAAAGCTTATAATTTTCTTTAATTATTATTTATTTTTAATCTTTTATTAAGCTAGATAAGAATTTAAAAGCAATCGAAAAGAGCTTTTGACTTAAAAAAAAAAAGATTCCGGAAAAAGGGCATGAAACTAATTACTGGATTAATGTGCTTTGAACTTAGTACTGAATTCCACATTCATGAGAAGAATTCGATGCCTATGGAAACTGAGCAGTCGTTTTTAATTATGGAGTGTCGAGTACTAATTAATCAACAAATTAATCTCCTTTCAATGAAATAAAATTATGATTATTCAATTTAATAGAACTATAGTCATGAATTTATCTTTTCCAATTAAATGACTCTTAGAGTCGTTCGAATTGGCGCCGCGAGTATTTTTATTCTGGATTTTTGTCTGAAGATATTTAATATTATCGGTGAAATAGTAGTGACAACCTCAGGCTTCTGAATGAGAGATTATAATAATGTGATAAGTAGTGGGGAGGAATGCTTGACAGCTTCTTCCCTGGGAAGGCTAGGACGGCACAGAAGAGGGCTGAAGAGCAGGCAGGGAAGGGTGGTGGGGTGGTTGGAAAGGGAGGTTGGCCTCAGAGGCTAATATTGAATGAAGGGGTCCATTTCCAATGAGACAGCTAAAAAAGCCCTGATGTCAAACTCCTGTGTCTATTTCCACCATTAGAAGACAGAAGATTTCATGGATCTGTGCAGCTTATGAAAGTGTATGAAGTTGAATTAGGGATTGATAGTTTAGTTATGATAGGCAGTGGATATATGATAGTATGAGTTGTGTACATATAATGCAAGAAAATTAAGGAACCTGAAATCTGGAGGGCATGAATGTCTCCATTTATGTTTCCTGGCAAGAGAAAAGTATAGTAAATATGATAAAGTAATGGAGCTTTAAAGTTTTCAAAGTGACGACATTAATCATGTACTGTAGTTTTCTGCATCTCTTATTAATCCCAGCCAAAACAATAATTGTAYTGGAATCCTCTATAGAGGGTATCCCAACTACCATGAAAGAGCACTTGCAGCTTGTCAAATCAAAAACCATCCGAGATGGAAACATATAAAGGGGGATGCTATTGAAGAAGCCAAGGCTATTACTGCTGTCACAGTCTTGTGCCATTGATGATCATCATCCCAACAACATGTTCACACTTGTACATTCTCTTGTCCTAAGAAATATAATTCCTGCATTTGTTGTATTTACTTCTTTTTTTTTTTTTTTTCCCCTTCCGCGCGTGGAAGAATGAGTTCTTCTTTGCTCGTCTGTGGCTGGAAATCCATGTGTTCATAAAAGTCATTATCAGATTCTAGCATGATTATGAATCTCTCTGCAATCAATACAAAAGGGATCACATTTAATGGGAAATTAAGGAAAAAATCATAATGAAATTTCTTCGTTAGTCAATACACATTGGCCATTTACTCCAAATGAGAATCAGGAAAAATCTTTATGATTTCAGGCCGTGGCCTGGATGCTTCTTCTCAATGAGGAAGAATTAATGAAACGATTTTTGTACAAGAAAAAATCACAAAATATTCTTCTTCTTTGAACCGAGAGTGTTATGCGTTATACTTAATCGATTCATAATTCGATGCATCAAGTCAAATGCCTTTTGATCTCGTCTACCTCTGGTTCTCTGCATGTTCTTGTCATCATGCATGTAAGCTAACTCAGAACAGGCGGTGGATATATGTTGCTCATCTTCTCCTTCTCTCGCCAACCCCACTATCAAAAATATATATTACCATAGGAGAAAATAGTTARCGCCTTCATGCAGATAAGTGTAGAGTATAAATTTGTTCTTGAAATGTGAAAGCATCAGAAATACACTGCTCTAACTTAAGAGGGAAAAAAAGGGGTCCAGAATTTGGATCCAGCAAGAGTTGAGTTGTGTGGAAGCAGTAGTTAAGAGGCCATGAGTCGTTTCACCATACCCCTGTAGAGGAAATTTAAACATCAAACATCACAGAGTCTTTCTTTCTCTCTCTCTCTCTCTCTCCTCAGCAATAACACCTCCAACCCACCATAAATGCTAACGCACCCTCTCTATACGCTCTGCAATAACTCCTCACTGCCACATCTTCTCCACCTGTACCCTTCCCTTCTTCATCTTCAATCCCACCCCCACCCCCAACCCCTTCCAAAGCTCTCTCTCTCTATCGTTCACTCCCTTTCTTTCTCTCTCTTTTGATTCTATCTTCTCTTTTTCTTCATCCCTTAAAAGCTTTTTCTCTCTCTCATCCTCATCCTCAGTATTCTTCTTAAATTCTATTCACAAGAAAGTCATCATTCTTTCGTAACCAATCTGAAAACCACTCCTTCAACATCCAAAAGGTTGTTTTTTGGCGACCGTTTAGCCTCAGAACCAGATCTGTCCCTACTCTTTTATGGTAAACCCTAAAACCTTATTAAGGGTTTGTGTTATTACTTTCTTCTCAAAGCTTCAACTGCAGTAAGACTGCCATACTATGTAAAACGACGCTCCGTTTTTATGCCTTACTTCTTCAAAATCAAAAGCTAATCTGTGTCCTCACTGGGGTAAGTTTCATTTCGTAACCTAACTTTGGATTCTTGATTTGATTTTTTTTTTTTTTTCCTTCTCTTTCCGTTATACTTCTTCAGAGAGAAAGAGTAGTACTGGGGCTGGAGTTCACCGAGACATTCGTGGGCGTTATAGAAAAATTTAGCGTCAAATCTCCCGCTGCGTCAACTCTTTGGCTTCTAAGTTTCTCGTCTTAGTCTTTTGGCAGTTGGCACGTAAGGAGAGTAAGGACAGATGGGATAAAAAGTCTACCTAGTCATCTCAAGCCTGTCGTTTACCGTATTGGTTTTACTTTTGCTTAGACTTATTATAAGCTGCCAGAGAATCTATTAGAACTCAACGCACTACAGTCTACGAGCTAAATCCAAAAAGCTTGCATCATCACGCAGATACACACAGTGAGCGCTTTCTAGGGTTTGTTGGCTTCGTAAGAGATGAGCTCTTCTGGGGGCTTCATTGACTGGTATTGATTACAGGTATGAAGTTTCTGGCAAGTGACGAAGCAACCATGCCCGGAAAAAAGCAAGAGACTAGCGAAATTAGGAATTCTTCAGAACTGAAATTTTCGGAGGTACGGAATTCTCAGATTTGCTTACCGTCCACCGAATAAACATTCGTTTCTGCTCAGAACTAATTCTTGTGAGTGTATCTTTCTAGGTTCTGTGTTTTTCCTTTTCTTTTTTTCTTTTTGACCTACATAATGATTCAGTTTACTAATGCCTTTTTTCTGTCCGCTTGTTAGTTCTTTCTTGATATGCTGACTGCCTTTCTGATCTGATTAGATCATAAGAAAGGGCTAAACAAGATCAAAGTTAAATTCTTTTTTTGGATGAAAATAGCTGTTCACACACACTTGGATATATAGCTACCGAAGGCATCAAACTTGTATCTGTAGCATGTATTTCTGCGCGCGGGTGATACTAATGGGCAACAAATATCAATTTTGTTTTGTTTTTTTTTTTTTTTTTTCTCTTGCACTTTCCTTTTCTTTGTTGTTTTCAGAATCTTTTAATCCATTAAATGCTTCATTTTCATAACCAATTTTATGGGTTCTTTCACTTCTGTAATCTTGTTGAACTTCCCTTTGCAGATTACGAAAAATTAACGCAGGAATACTCAAAGATGTTTCAGCCAAACATGTTTGATAGTCACCATCACTTACTTGAGATGACCCATAAAACACCTGAAAATGAGATGGATCTGATAAGGGATGATGAGTTCGAGAGTAAATCGGGTACTGATATAATGGAAGCCCCTTCTGGTGACGATCAAGACCCTACCCAGCGACCTAAAAGGAAACGCTACCATCGCCACACACAGCATCAAATCCAGGAAATGGAAGCGTAAGCGTTCTGATTGTTCTTGCTTTGCCTTTGTTAATGCTATCGGAAAAAATACGCCATATATGCCATTTGAATGAATTGACTATAACAGATATGCATTTCTAACAGTTTCTTCAAGGAATGCCCTCACCCGGATGACAAACAAAGGAAGGAGCTAGGTCGTCGGTTAGGCTTAGAGCCCTTGCAAGTAAAATTTTGGTTTCAAAACAAGCGTACACAAATGAAAGTAAGTGGGGGTGCTTACCGACGTTTCTGTTTCAATTTTAGAGCAGCTAATATGATCTGTTTGAAATAGATGTTCACTAATTCGTTGCTAATTGCAGGCTCAACATGAACGCCACGAGAATACACAATTAAGAACTGACAACGAAAAGCTTCGAGCAGAGAATATCCGATATAAAGAGGCTCTCAGTAATGCTACTTGTCCCAACTGCGGAGGTCCAGCTGCAATAGGCGAGATGTCATATGATGAGCAGCATTTAAGGATTGAGAATGCTCGTTTGAGAGAGGAGGTAGAACTATAAAAGGGTTTGTCTTGAAATGTGCATATCAGTTTACACTTGGATTTGTAGGCTAAGTAATAATACAGTGATATTGTTTTCAGATCGATAGGATATCTGGAATAGCTGCGAAGTATGTTGGAAAACCTATGCTCTCTTATCCTCATCTTRCGCCAGGAGCATCTCGTTCACTTGATCTTGGAGTTGGAAATTTCACGCCACCAGCAGGCATGGTTGGAGAAATTTATGGGGCAGGTGATCTTCTTAGATCAGTATCAGGACCTACTGAAGCTGACAAGCCAATGATCATTGAGTTGGCTGTCGCTGCAATGGAGGAACTTGTCAGAATGGCTCAGGCTGGAGAACCCTTGTGGATTTCTAGCAACGACAACACTATTGAGACTTTGAATGAGGATGAGTACGTGCGGACCTTCCCTCGAGGAATTGGACCAAAACCATTGGGACTAAAATCTGAAGCTTCTAGAGAATCTGCTGTTGTTATCATGAATCACATTAACCTGGTTGAAATTCTTATGGATGTGGTACCATATTCTTTACTCTTTTACAAATTTCCGTCTCAAATTGTTCCCTTTTTACAAATTGGCATGCACTACTAACTTATCTCTCTATTAGAATCAATGGTCAAGTGTGTTCTCCAGCATTGTTTCGAGAGCATTGACCCTGGAGGTGTTGTCAACTGGTGTAGCAGGAAACTATAATGGAGCTTTGCAAGTGGTATAYTCATAAATTTCCAAACTTTATCAATGAATATCAACCAAATGTGCTATACCAAAGCTTTGACATTGTTACTTTCATGGTATTTCAGATGACAGCCGAGTTTCAGGTCCCCACTCCACTAGTTCCAACTCGTGAGAACTACTTTGTGAGATACTGTAAACAACATGCTGATGGGACATGGGCTGTTGTTGATGTTTCTTTGGACAATCTGCGCCCTACTCCCGGGTCCAGATGTCGAAGAAGGCCTTCCGGTTGTTTGATTCAAGAATTGCCTAATGGTTACTCAAAGGTATGTATACAATTTTTGGAAGCAACTGCAACAAGTGCAATTCCTTACCAATCTTTTAACATTGTGTAGGTTACGTGGGTTGAACACATTGAGGTTGATGATAGAGCTGTTCATAACATCTATAGAGGACTAGTTAATACGGGTCTTGCATTTGGAGCAAGACGCTGGGTTGCAACCCTGGATCGGCAATGTGAACGACTGGCAAGTGCATTGGCAAATAATATTCCTGCAGGAGATATTGGAGGTAACAGATATCCAGCTTTGTGCATAATTTCATAATTAAAAAGAATAAAATCATGAATATTCCTTCCATGTGGTAACACTATATAAGCTTTTTCTGCAGTCATAACAACTCCTGAGGGTAGAAAAAGTATGTTAAAGCTAGCGGAGAGAATGGTTATGAGCTTCTGTGCTGGCGTCGGAGCTTCAACTGCACATACWTGGACAACACTTTCGGGCAGTGGTGCTGATGACGTGAGGGTCATGACTAGAAAAAGTATGGATGATCCAGGGAGACCACCTGGGATTGTGCTAAGCGCAGCAACCTCATTTTGGCTTCCTGTACCACCAAAAAGGGTTTTTGATTTTCTTCGGGATGAGAACTCGAGGAGTGAGGTATTTATCTCTGTCATATCTCTCTAAAAGAATAGAAATAAATTGAAGAAACGATGGATCATGGAGGGAAGATGTCGAATGTATATGTCATATGCTTTAGCATTGTGAAACTAATTTAATTTTTTACTCGAAAATAAATTTGCCACCTCATATCAAAGCCACATAAATTTCTGGCTGATTGTGCAGAATGTATATATTTTATTATCACTTTAGAAAATAATCTTACAGTTTAATTTTTTTATATTTACAGTGGGATATACTGTCAAATGGTGGCCTAGTTCAAGAAATGGCTCATATTGCTAATGGTCGTGATCCAGGCAATTCTGTCTCTTTACTGCGCGTAAATGTAAGAAGCTTCTAAGCTGCCTTTAGCTTTCAATGTAATGGTCTTCTATCCTAGTATATTGGACATCAGCCTAATTTTACTGCGTGTTTAAACATGTCGCAGAGTGCAAATTCAAGCCAGAGTAACATGCTAATATTGCAAGAAAGCAGCACTGATTCAACTGGTTCTTATGTTATTTATGCTCCAGTTGACATTGTCGCCATGAATGTGGTCTTAAGTGGTGGTGACCCTGACTATGTTGCTCTCTTGCCATCTGGTTTTGCCATTCTCCCTGATGYGGGAGGTGTTGCTGAGGTTGGAACTGGCGGATCACTTCTCACTGTTGCATTCCAGATATTGGTTGATTCAGTTCCAACAGCTAAACTTTCTCTTGGATCAGTAGCAACTGTTAATAGCCTCATCAAGTGCACAGTTGAAAGGATTAAAGCTGCACTAGCATGCGAAAATGCATGACTATAGAACTTGGGCATGGTAAGAAATTGTTACTATTAACTCTTTGTACATTGAAATGTGAAACTTAGGATTTAGCATACATGTGCCAGTTTAAAATTCGAGATTTTTTCTAACATTGACAACAAACTGTCTTTTTATCTGTTGGCATTCCAGTGAGACTTGGGGCAACGAAGGAAGGTAAAAAGGCATAGAAGGTAGTGTTTAATCTTAAGGTAGGAGACTAAGGGAAAAAGTCAAGAACGCACCATATGTACTCCTTGCTGCGTGGTGTTTGCAAGGAAAGAAGCAGAAAGCATTTCACCACCCTGCAAGGGTATAGGTTCGGGTATTGACTTCACCATCAATGATTTTCAAGTAAACTGGCACTTCCTTTTATAACAAGAAGACTTCCGGTGTTGCCTTTGTTTTGCTTTAGGAGTAAGGACGTTCCGTTGATATGTATGTGTATTGGAAGTTGCTTAGTTAGCTTCTTGAAGTTCATTATTGCTAACAAACAATGGTTTGTTTTGAACTAAAATCTTTGCCTTGATCAATCAACTTCRCTTTTGTCATAGGCTTTTGCCAAATGCCAGGAAGAAGGGAAGACCTTAATGTTTTGACATTTTTGTATCCAAACCTAGAAGCTGATGTCGTATCAAATTTCTTGCTTAATTGCTTATTATTGACATCCATCTTTCGTTTAACTGTGTACTAAACCACTTATAAGGAACCTTTTGGCTGAAACTGTTTTAAAGCAGACACAATAGGCACTAAATTGGGATCAACATATGAATTCAGCCATTAAAGTGGAGATTGCATTATCCGTTGAGATAACATGAGCTTAACTGTTTATATAGAGAATGAGTAGATGGACAAAGTGMGAAGGCATGCATATTACTCCTGTCATCAAATTCATTGAATATGTCAATTTGCTCAAGCTAAAATCTACCAATAGTCTGAAACCAAGAAAAATAACCGAAGTTTAAGACGCTATTTAGGAATGATGAAGAAGCCATTCTGCTTGCACCATACTCCGAATAGGGTTGAACTATTAACCAAACAAAATAGAATGGAGAATCGGTTTTTCATTTTCCTGCATCAAGGGAAGSATGATCGCTAGCTAGATTTTTGGCAACAAATGTTTGTCTATCTTAAAGCTGGAGACTGCAAGCACGTCTGAGGAAATACCAAATGAAAATCCTATCAATTCAAGAGCAAATTCAAAACTTGATTAAAATGGTTCTTCAATCGCAGAAGAGCTAATTCTAACACTAAACAAGAAGCCATAGACTGAAACGTGGCTTGTGGACAAGCACATCATAAACGAGGTCCAGCCTTAACATGAAAGATACAAACCAAGTGCAATTGGTACGGCCAGTTCTCAACAGCCGARATTTAATTTGTTCAGCAAATGATCAACCTAAATTTCTTGAGTTGTCAGAAGGAATTAAAGACAACAGTAAAACCTGTGTTGCTGTGCACGATGATGATCGCAAGCAAGATCTTCAAAGTGCTTTCTTGGTCCTAGCTGCTGGCGGATATCGCAGCAGAAGCTCGTAGTAACTAAATTCCATTTCCGCTAGCTCTCTTGGATTTTTATACAATAAAGCTTTAGGAGTGGGGACAGACACAATTAGCACTTCCGTTCACGGCTTCTGTAAACTACTGCAACTCGTTCTTCACTTTCTCCTCATCCAAATAGTCATCAGAAAGATGATCTCATCTAATGTATATATGCTGTGATGATATACAGTTTGAACTGGAAAGAAACAGTAGAAAAAAATTGGAGACGCGGATGGTTGCCGGCTTTATATTTTGCTTTTAATCAATTCAGGAGAAGAAAAAGAAGATTGTTAGGTGAGCTTAGCTTTTCAGTATATAATCTGGTTGGTTAGCTTTCTTTGAGCTCTGCTATGCTTACTTAATTGGGCAGCAGACTTAACTTCCCAGCCAACTTCGATATATTTTTCTTGAGTTTCGATTTCTTTATATGATCAAGAAAATATACGACATATTTCTACTTGTACATTCGCATTAAAATATAATAAAAACTAGAATTGGTTGTTGAATATGCTATGAATGATTATTATCAAATTCAATTTGTTGGTTGTGGTACGAGTACATTTCACTCAGGCACAGCATAGCAATAGCCCCCTTTATAGAGCTAGAAAAACGCAGAACCGCTATAAAGRCGCAGCAAGCAAGCACAGGCTGCGCCGTCCTGAATCCTCTCACATTTAGTTCTTTACCACCAGAAGCCATCCTGAATGCTCATGTCCAACAACCATATGATAACACAGCACTAATGTAAATTACGATAACACATGATTAATGTTGGACCWCCTAAGACGGTCCAGATGTCCATGTCTAATCTAGCTGCAAACTTGCGCTCCTATTTCCTTGGAGTACAATGACAGATGATTAGTGGATAAATGGGCCCGGAWAGTTGGTTGCTTAGAGTATTAATTGGTAGATAATTGCATCCTCAGAGTACGATGACACGTTATTAACGAGTAATATGAGCTCTTTAGGATTAGGGTATAACGACCCATGAATGATTCATTTATAGTGCTTGCGTTAAAATAAAATAAAAAACAATTCATGAAGGCTCATTCAACTTTTTATTACCAATTATCTATATCATCAAGAAGTGGAAGAGCGCCAAATCCATTTCAATTTCAACAGATTTAGCGTCGCCAGTTGGTGAGGAGAGAGCAGAGAGATTCCCAATAGACAAAAAGACTCATCTCCCAATCAGAAAAAATTTCTTATCCAACGAAAATAGAAACAGCGAACAATATAAAACTGATGCATTGAACAATTCTCAGTCTCATAGTAATTATGACTGTCGGATGCAATGGCAAACTTAGCAGAACCTGATTTCAACAACATAGATAATTAAATAACAACTTCATTTCAAGACATTAGAAATTGCCACCGTTTCTCATCCTTAAAAATCCTTTAGCTTAGCAAAATGAGCTGCCACCAGCATGCTAATATCAGGATCTCCACAAGTGCATCCACCTGCGAAAAATGAAACCAAACGAGCAGCCAATACTGGATTTTATCCCTTCACAACTCCACATCTTTAAGTTATACAGAACCAAGTCCTTTTGAAATCCTAAATGCTGCACCTTAATAACTGCAACGCTAAATTAATGGTCCTCCTCCCAGACGGAGAGGGGGGGAAAAAAAAAAAAAATGATCCAAAGATCCTAGCGCATAATTCTAAATTCTAGATAAGAGAGAAGAATGCCAGTAAACAAGATACTGCAACAGCATCWGTAACCTTTTTCTACAAGAAATGTGAATTGCACAATTCCAACTATACATTTACATGATTCTGACACACTACACAGATTATTGAGAGATGAAGGAACTCGATATTAAATTACAGTAGTTCTAGAAGCTGCTGCTCTAATAATGCTAACTCCGCAATCTTTTCCTTTCACTACCCTCTTCAGTATAACCCTGCACAAAACAGATCGTGAGACAGATTAAAGACACAATGCTTGAAGAGTTTAGCATAATCAGACACAGATACTCATCGATCACCTCCAACATGATGTACTTGAGTAATATGATAACTTCAAACAAGCAATACCAATAACAAAACAATTTAAACAAACTGCTATAAGCAAAGTATTAGTTGCAAAGGACGGAAAGTACCAAAAATATTCAGTATATGAACACCTCAAAGAGCAACATAAACAAACAACCACAAAGTAATCTATTACTGCAATTCTAGACCTCTTGTCCCAGGCATCTGCAAAACTATTTTGCTTCAGTTTTCATACTAAGCATAATACTATCCCTCCCAATGCTATCATAAGAATGTGAAACATTCTATAATCAGAAAAAAAGAAAGATTAAGAATACAGATGCATAGATCAATTTAACAGTAAGCAAGAAAACAACAATTGTATATAATTAAAAAATGAAAATTATCAACGTATTAATAAGCAATACAGCAACAAATATATAACACTGATGAAAGAAGCATGGAAAAATTGAGTACCACTTCATTTTGCCGAAAATCTTCCGCAGCACTGGTCTCTGACCTGCATTTAGCATGCACTATTGGACCCAACTGAGACCTATCCATCCCAGCCGTTAATCCACTTGGCACATTCATGTAGACAGCCCCCTTATACATCCATTCTTCAGTCTCATCGCTATAAAAATCGTCAAAAGGCTCTCCACATAATGCACAAGCTCTCTGGTCATCATCAGCAGGAACAGCCATTTCTTCATCATCATTGTTTTCTGCAGCATTCTCAGTGGGTAAAAACCCAGGAACAGCATCAGTTCCCAATGCCTCTGCGCTACTAAGCCACATGCTGACATTCACAAACCACTTGCGAGAAGGCTTCTGCTTGCGGTTTTTTGATATTCGGTTCTTGGTTACATGCCAATCCATATGACTGCTGTGTGCCTCTTGACATTTAAATCGGAGACCACACGTCGTGCATTGTCTGGGAAGATCAGCATATAGAGCAGTTATTGCAGATTCATGTCGCACCTTAAGGAGGTCTTGATTAAATTCAAGGCCCACAGAATCCTAACATTGAACACACCACTGAGAATTTCATTTCCTCCTAAAATTAAGGATAAAAGCAAATTGTCAATTATTGCAGAAGATCAATTACCTGTATAGGAGGAGCTTGGTTTGTCAATGAGATAACCCCTCGGGACATTAGAGTATTAATTAACCCAGATAATGCACCTCCAGCCGGAGGAATAGGGCCTACCGATCCTGGATTTTGAGAGATTGGCAACATTTGGGCTGAGCCAGGCGAAGGACCTCGAGGTATTGGTGGCAAAGCTCCTGCTGATTGAAATGGAGCATTCGCTGTAGGAACAGAGGAATGAACACTAGGGACGTTGCTTAGCATGCCCGCAGGAGCAACATGTCCTRGTGGAGGGATGTACCCAGGATTTAAAGATGGTCTTACRAAATGAGATTGGGCTGAAACTGAAGGTGGAACCATATTTTGATGTGCTTCCTGCAGCAGTCGTGGCTGTGGTTGCAACAGATTATTTTGTCCTGGGAATTGCAACAGATTCTGAGTTGAAAACTGAGGCACGTTGCTCTGTGATTTGCTCATAGTATCCAACTGCTGCAATGGAAAAGTAGTTCTCTTTGGACCTTGATGGCTAACTGCAGCAGGCTGGTAACCAACCTTTTCATGTGTCTGAGGGCTAGGAACAGAAGGGGGTCGATAAGAACTGTGCATATTTGAAGAAGTCCATCCTCCCATTGAAACAGGTCCTGCTGGCTGCATTTCAGGCAGCAAGGGATCAAAACCTGATGAACTAATTTTTGATGCAAGAGCAGAAGAACCATGAACTCGTCCATCTGCATTTTGGAAACTGCCAATTAAAGGAGGTTTCTGCTCAGCTGGCAGCATGGAAAAGGGCATTTGATGATTCCTTCCAACCCCTTTCACACTAAAATGATTCTGGGACGACTGAGCAAGACTTTTAGATAACCTAGAACCTTCTTGAGTGAAATGAGAACCTGGAAGTTGCGTTGTCTCATTATGGAATCSAGGGATGCTGTCAATTCCTCCTGGACCAGACTGCTAAAAGAAATTGACAGAAAATATTTAGAGATCATTTCCTCTTCAAATAACCTAAAGCATAAAAATAACAAGAGACCACTAAATTAAAATACCCCAAAAAAATATTGACTCGTAGATTCACTATCTTTCCTCTTTGTAGGAAGCATTCCTCTCTAACATCTACTTTTCTTATAGTTTTATATCTACTCCTATTTCCAGGATAATTTTCTATCATATGACAGGATGAATACCCGCTAGAGAATAAAAACCAGAGACTAGTAGAAGAAGTTCCCAAATTAGTTCTCCACCCCGCCCCTACAAAAAAAGAGAAAAGGAAAAAGAGTGCGTTGCATGAGACAATGTCAAACACAAGATTATAATACCTCAAAACATTCTATCACATAAAGACAAAGAATGTAGATTTGTAGAGCTAATCAGCAGCAGTAAATTGTTGAATATTTTTGAAGAGATAAGCACAGAACTGACAACATTATTTTCAATATGACGGATACATGCACAGCCAATACAAATGCACTTCTTATGGAGACAAATAAGTTCATTTTTCATTACTCTGCCCATTAATCATGATTCATAGATCATCTAGAGCAAGGCCTAAAACTAAACTGAATGACAAAGCATAAGAACCATACACTGATTGCAGAAAAATCCTCATTCGCATAAGAGTCATTCAACAAAGAAAGTTGCCCTTGATTAGACAAATTGCTTCTGAAATTAGTGGTTACCGAAGGTGCACCAAAGTGTGCTCCAGAGCCCGGTCTGGATATAAAATTTGCAGGGGGTAGCATAGATGATGAAAGCAAGTCACTATTCCGACTGCTATCCACTAAAGTAGGGCCTATATCCTCCCAATTAAATTCTTCCTCTTCAGTATTTTGCCACGTCTTCGAAGACATGTTTTTGTGAATGCCATTCATATTCAGGTGACCAACCTTTAGATGTTTATTACTTGATGACTTCTCCCTTTCATCAATTCCATAAGCATCGATCAAAGCCCTCGGTCTATCAAGATTCATTCCATTGTTGTATCTGTATGCTACAGAAGTTTCAAATGGTCTCCCCATATCATCAGGCGAAACATTCCTTTGCCAGTTATTTGCCCGCTCATGCCTCCCTGAAACTCTACTGAAGCGATGWTCAAATCCAGAATTAGAAGGGGAAGCCTTTTCTGCAGCTATTCTGGGAGAACCATCCACGACAAAATCATCGACTGAAGGTGATAAGGATCTGCCATGCTTAASTTGATAAGYAGCAGATGACCTCGCAACCCTGGCAGAAGCTGCATGGCTACCACTTGAGCTCAACCTTTCAGCTCCAACCTGTGAGGGGTTCAATTCTGCATTATCAGAATTATATTCATCATATGCAATAGCAGGTTCAAGGCTATATGTATTCAAGGTTGAAGTACTTCCTCTAGCAGGTTGAATATTCAGCAAGTGTTAAATATGAGGGGTAGCTTCAATGGTTTCCTTCAAAAGTGCACACAAGACAAAGCACTCATAAAAGAGCAATTCTAGATGATGAACTTCTACTTTCATCCGTTTTAAGTACAAATAAAATTGAAATATGAAATAAAGAAGGCTCCAGTGGAGTTTGGCCAAAAAACCTCTTTATTCATATATGTGTCCATCCATAGAATTTCCTAAACCTACACCATCAAAATTAAAGATCACGAGTGCTGGGGACCATCAGATTTAAGTATATTTGAGATGGCTGGGGTTCAACATATTTGAATGCTCTAAATTGCCCATTATTTTGGGAGACTGTTATTTGGACATTTTCCCCATCAAAAGAGCTGGGATAAAATTTCCAATTCCCCAGCTGCATATCACTATCATTTATGCATCTGTTAGGACACTTGAACAACCCATCCTACTTTGAACCACTACAAATAACTCGAGACACAATAGACAGAAATCCTCTGCCATACTGTAAATTATTATATTTTAATTACTTAAAGTTAATCAASCCAAGGTAAAACTGCTCATACATGTTTTACAATTAAAAGAAAGTAGACATAGTCATAAAAAAGATCAATCACATTATTTGTTAACATTTCTGCATGTAATGAAGAAGGGGCCTTGGCAAAGATCTCTCCAGGAAGTTGGCCACCCATCCTAGATCTTCTGAACTGTCCCTAATAGAACCGATCTGATTCTCCCACTCAGTGTATTACCATTGGCCTTACCAGGCAGCACCTAATATGCACTTTTGTCTGATGATAGTAGCATGAAATCTTTTATGTCAGACCTCATAATATTTCATCTAKAAACTACAAGCTCATATCAGAAAAACAAGTTTTAAATGTGTATCTAACGCCGCCTGCCTACCCCCCCCCCGGGCAAACAAAAGAAAAAGAAGTTAGTTAGCATATGTCTAAGAGTTATGTCCTGTACTTCTAATACATCTCCCTGCCCCCCCCCCCCCCCCCCCCCAAAAAAAAAAAAAAAAAAAGAAAGGGGAAAAAATATGAGAACCAGGAAGGGTAAATCGGACCGTCTAAAACTTGGGATAAAATATTCAACAGATTTCAAAGGTGGGGGGCACACTTCAGTTTTGGAACAACTAGTAATTCCTCTGTTTTAACAAGTTGGCACATCAAAATGCTTCTTCAACCATTAGATGGGACAGGAAAAACTGGTGTAAAAAGTTTCCATTTATTGTCAACTTTGATAACTTCATTTGTAACCCGTAAAAAAGTATAACAGATTGAAGAAAAGAGGTTAGAGCTAGAWAAATCATCTGATGCTTCARAAGAATTAACTTATGACCAAGAGAAAAACGAAAAGKAATATAAAAATCAGAAAGCCCAAATTAGATTAAAATAGAAAAGAGAAGTTCAAATAAAGGCTTACAGCATCTGAAGTTGTATGACTAAATTGACGTCTTGCTTCCAAGTATTTTGGGTTTACATGTATTCCATGAGTTGGTCGTGGAGATTCTGAAGCCCTTAAAGAAGTCAAGCTAGAAGATTGATTATTTAATGGTGGGGAGAACTGTAAGCGGGCCTCGATCTTCCTAAGTATAGATGAGGGGAACACTGTTGACCAGGTTCCAAAGAGGTGACGCATTGCAGTAAACATGTTAGAGTGCACTTGCCTGTATGCTTCACAGAAGACCTTGGAAACGATAAAGAGGACACAAGTGAGATAGCTGGTCGATATTATCATCAAACAAGATGTGACATCTACGTTACTGAATCACATACACGGTATAATTTGCTTACCTCAGGTAAACGGGCAGCAAAATGTGTTACATATTCCCTTCCAATATTTTTCACGATACTATCCAAGAGATACAGAGAAGGAAGTTTTTGCTCAACAGGAACCTGAAAATAACAATTTCCAGATGATAGATTCTCCATCAATATCATATATAAAAGTAGTTATAVAATATTAACTAGCACTTGCACTTTAAACCAGTTGTCAGCAACTCTTGCAACAGGGCTCCCCGAATGACTTCCAGTAGTATTTCATTAAAATTGGAGGGGAAAGAAAAGATCCAGCTATCGCCTCCAATATTCTTTCTTGCGATTATTCTTCTTCAATTACATTGCAAGATTAATATCTCCTCCAATATTCTTTGAGCCTTTACATTTATCAACCAATATTTTGACAGCCAATACATGAATTTGCAACATCCACGCAACGAATTAGATATGAGTTTACTATCTTCAAGAGATATTTTAAGGAAGTTATTTAATATCACTTATAGTTTCCATGCAATAGTTTTGATATCTGCAGTCAGTAATTGTTCAGAGAAACTGAGAGACAGCCAGAAAAAGGAGAAATAGTAACTTCATACTTCCTACATTGCAACACTTCCAACACCATTCTAGACTATTGTCGGCACTAGAGAAAATTCAATTACATTCCAATACATATCCATCAAAAATTTGGAGCTTMACAGAAATTCCAGAACCATCCCACAAAAACCCTACCTCAAGAATCCGAGCGCAAATAGCATCCGCAATGCCTTGGCCATGTTCCCTTTGCTCTCCGGCAATTATTGTGAGGTCAGTAATCACTGGCTTCGAATTAAAAGTAAGTTCAGACAAGACCAATTCGTAAAGCCTCACCACCTCTTCAGTACTAAGAGAAACAATCTCGTCTTCCGAAACCCTAACTTCATCTTCTCTCTCCTTCACCATGGCCCGAAACCGGTCCAAAATCGGCGTTGCCACCGGCTTCGAGACGACATCATTTGGCATTGCCTTATTGGAGTTGCCAAAACCGCCGCCGCTGCCACTTATAGCTTTAGGGTTCTCAAATCTCGCTTCATCCATTGACGGTTAGATATATATCTAAAGGGAAAAAGAGAAGGGTTTTAGGGTGAAGACTGAAAGAGAGTCAGAGTAAAATTAGGGTTTCGAACCACCGGTGGTGTCGGCTAGTCGAACGGGCGTTCCAGCCCATCCGAAGAGGGTTAAGAGAGAGAGAGAGAAAGAGGAAGAGGAATCCAGAGGTCGAAAATCGCAGTTTTGCAGAGACGATCTTGATATATGGCAATTGATTTTGGGAACTATATTTTCGGGATATTGTCCAGAGAAAGAAGAAGGAACAAAAGGATACATCTTATTAAACTTAACGGTTATAATATGTGACACTGTCACATAAAGATTGCGCATGCGATTTTGGTATTTTCTAATATTTCTATGTCCCGAAAAAGGAATGTGTCCAATAATTTTTCTTTTTCTTTTTCTCCTTTTTTTTGCTTTTAATAGCAAGAACTTGGAAATTTCTGGGGCCCAATTGACCAAAGTTTCAATTTCTTCTATTATAGTTGTTGTTTATATAACAACTTAATTAATAATAAAGTTATTTTTATAGTCTAAAGACATTGAATTGTGAAAGTTAAATATAAAAAATATATTCTTTTGTTATTAAAATTTGTGAGTTTTTCATCTTATTTTTTTAATACCTAAAAAGGGAAAGTAATTTCAATTTTAGAAAAACTGAATCCAGGTGGAATTGAGTTCATTGCAAACCACATCATAATTCAATTTTAAGTTTCGCTTAAATTGTATGGTTAAGAATAATAAATTAATTGGAAACGTCACAAATTAAAAGATTATAAAATTAATATCACTTATTAACTACATATTTGGTTACAGCAGTTTTTTTTGGAGCGAAGTAAATTAAAATTAAATATTATACTATATTTAGAATTATTAATAATCTTTTTATTTAGAAATTTGATATTGATTCTAATACTTATAACAAATAAATTAGTGGTTTGGGAGAGTTGATAAATGACGAAGCGAGATTTTGTATTCTACTCTTACGTGCGATGCAATGTTAAATGAAATTTATATCAAGTATATTTCTCTAAACAAGAATCCGGCTCTGAAAACATAATGTGAGCCGATCCTGAGTTTGTATCACAAAAGCTAGGATATTAGTTGGTTTAAAAAGAATTTGCAATAAACAGAATATAAATTCATATCGTAAAGTTCATAAATAGAAAACGAAGATTCAACTTTTTGTTCCAACTCTTTGTATTAGAGTTCTGACAATATTTAAGGAACTGCAACTTCAATAAAAACAAGATAAACTGAGAAGGAGGCTTTGCTTCGAAATAGAGGCACTATCACCACCATTCCAAGAGAAAATTCTTATCCATTTTAGAAAGAATTCCACTGCAAAAAGGGCACTCAAAGCCCTCCTGGTTGCCTTGCGGGTGGAACTTATACTGATCTTTCTTCCTAGATATTAGAATGTGCTCCAGATTGTCTGCAACGACAGTCAGCAATATTATGAGATTTGAAGCAAGCTCTGCTCCATCATCTCTTCGCAATTTGTTTTTAACCACTACAGTCTTCAGGTTGGGAAGATCTAAGATAGATGTCATATGTCTCAAATACGCCTGCTCGTTGAAATGACCATAAACCAGGTACCAATATGGAGGCTGTAAATTGAATCCTACTATTTAAAAGATCAAAGGAAGAATGCGAATTACTATGAACAAGTTTAACACGTAAATGAATAAGTACCCCTGGGAGCACATCATAGGAAGGAGTAACAAGAATTAGCTCCTCGAGCTTATTACAAGCTTTAAGCATATAAGCGATGCCTGGTAGATCCCATTTTCTGAAGGTTGTGGACAGTTCCAGGGACTTGCAATTGAATGCTAATCTCCCTATATTTTGCCTTTCACATATAGAGTGTACCTGTGAGAATTGTCCAATTAGTGGAGAAATCACATTATAAGTTTCTGGAGGTAAAAATCAAAGTTTCAAGTAATGTTTTTTGGAGTAGTGGATACCTGGACGCCCCAGGTACTGATAGCAAGTGATTTTGCTCCATGAGAGAAGCCAAGCAGATTCAGTAATTTTTCCTCGTACTGCTCGGTCTCCCAATTACCTAATGGGAAAATGTTACCCCCCTGTTTCCTCTACCTGAACTTCCTCTTCATCCTCTACCCTTTCCACCTCTCCGCACCATGAGAAAAATGCAATCCAAAAGCAAAGCTACTTTGGTACATCGGGTGGAGGCGCTAATGTGAAAATTTGTCCTTGGCAAGGGACCGCTATCTTGGCATTTGGAGCGTTTAAGCACATTTGAGTACGTCGATCAGCTATCTCCCCCTCACGGATGATCAATGTTTTAAAATGTGGTTTTGGAGCAACATCGATGTAGAGGTCTGAATATGTGTTGCAATCGTACAAGCTCAAGACTACTAAAGCTGGGGTGTTAGATGTAAGCATGTATACTGAGGTGTTCTCTAGTTCCATCTGACTGAAGTATATTTCTTTCAAATTCTTAAGATTAGTCAAAACTGGCAATGCTATGACACAACAACTCAGCTTGTGTTTCAACCAGTGAATCACAGCTAAAGAGACGTGGATTCGGTACATAAACTGGATAGTTCCTTCTTAAAGTTCCAGCTTCCCATAAGTAATATCCAAGTCCATTTCAAAATCTTCCACCCTTTTATCTGTTGCGAACTGGATCCATGAGTCCAATTGGGCTAACATATGAGGCTGATATGTAAGCCTGACTGAGAACCGCTTTACCTTCTCTCCCATGTGTAATCTGATAAGATGGTCAACAGAAGGAACAACTTCTTTTCCTGTGGATTCTACCCATGAACGCCCAATCTCGATACTAGTTATGTACTTCCACAGGTTTCTCCATCTCCGTGACAATGACCCAGTCTTCAAAATATCCGCCAGAGGCAGTTTCTCTAGTATGTCATGAATCATTTCATTTGGTAGTTTACGGAATTGGTTACATTGTCTTTCTCTAGTTGTTCCAAACCCATTTATATTTGGAATTTCCATCTTGCAAATGTTTGATGATGAGATTCTCTGAGAGGAGGAAGTTCACGCTGTATTAAAGAATATATTCCAAAAGACAATCTCACGCTGCAGATAATTGTACTTTTGCCACTTCTTTGTAGGATTATGAAGATTTCTTGGTATTTCTACTCCCACACCACTCTTCTACAAATAGATCTAGTGAATGTGTAGGATTTTGTACATTTAAAGCTTGTCAATGGCTTACCTTCTCAGCAGATAAGAATAAAAAGAGTGATGAGAGGGCAATTGTASTCTTTTCTTTCTCTAGGATTCTTTAAACCTTCAAATTGTAGTAGGACCACACACCACAGATCATGTTACTTGCAAATTCTAAAGAGATAGAGAAAAAATATTGTCACGCTCTCAGATATCCACAAAAGAAATAGAAAGAGCGAGAGCGAGAGACATATATGTTCGCGTTTATGTCTTTCTTAACTTTTAGAATTACTTGTATGACTGCGATATCCACGAAGGAGTGAAAGAGAGAGAAAAAGAGAGAGCGAGAGGGAGAGGTAGAGAGGCACAAACTTTCCTCACCGTTCTCAGATATCCACAAGAGAGCAAAAGAGAGAGAGAGAGAGAACAAAAGCAAGAGACGCACACGTATAAGCACATTACCTCTTCTTAACTTTAGAGTTATTCGTGCGGCCGCAATATCCACGAGAGAACGTGAGTGAAAGACACACACATTATCTCTTCTTAGGGTTTAAAGTTACTTATGTTGCCGCAATATTTACGAGAGCATGAGAGAGAGCAAAACCGAGAGACACACCGCGCGTACACGTTGCTTGTGTGGCTGCATAGAGTAGAACTGAAATGAGACAAGGAAAAAGTGGTTGTTTCGAGAGATATAAAATTCTTTTAAAAAACAAATAAAAATAAAAAATGGTACCCGATGGGTTTTACTCTAGTAGAAATTCAATTGAATTGCTTTCTCCTATCCTTTCAAAAGAAAGAAAAAAAAAAAAAGTAAGAGAGAAAATTGTCTGAAATATGGTAGATAGTGGAATAATTTGGGCATGTGCTGATAATCAAAGACCAGAATGCTACGATCTAGATCTTGAATTTCTAATGCCTGATTTTTGGAAATCAATTTGGACTTTGTGATAAATCTATGAAATTTCTCAGAGGTAATTAACTAGAAAGTAGAAAATCTTTTCAAAATATGGCTCACTTCAGTCGGGTAAGAATTACTTAATTAAAGCATGATATATAATAAATGTGTAAAAAAAAATATTAGATGATTTGAAGCTAAACAATTTTAAAATCTCTTAAATCATGAATTAAATATTCAAAAATTATCTGTAATTGATCAATGAAGCATTAGATTGATCATGTATTTCATGAAAGTGTTTAGAGCTTTATTTTGATCTATGTTTTCAACGAAGCAGATGACGTTCTTATGGTATGAAAATTATTTGTCTACATTTTACGAAAAAATTATGATATATTTTTAAGTTCTTTAATTACAAAATTTTATTGAAAATAATATCTAAAATAAAAAAATTTCCTACATYTAATTATAAATTTAAAATTCCTTAATATGTACTCTTGATTTTTTTTCACTATAAATAAAACAGTTTGGTAAAGCTTTTACCAATGAATTGCCTAATAACTAATAGTGAACTAAAATTTTACCTGGACTTCAATTGAAAAAATTAAAAAGAGAGAAATAATATTCCTAAGCATATGCGGACCTTATAATAAAGAAAACAAGAGAAAAACATATGTGGACCCATCGTCTCTCTTCCACGACCACCAGTCGCCACTGTCGCACGGCCCTGCATTAGCTACGGTAAACCGTTAATGGCTATGCTGTAATTTCCTTCCAGAATTGAATAACCAAGTTACTCTTTATTGATTGTTAGTTGATTAATTGTCGCTAACACCATTTGCTAAACGTCGTCAAGTAATTTTGAGCTGTTTCCCGCACATTTATGTTGAACATTGAGTTAAAAAAATGTTTTACAGTCTGTTAAAGAATCATCTTCCAGTTCTGCTTCTACCGGCATTGGCAGGCTTGATTGGAAGAACGCCTCAAAACTATCGAGGGCCGGTGAGGTGGGGATGTCTTTTTGTTTTTTTCCTCTTCCCACTCTGTCTTTTTGTATTTTCGCTCTAGAGCGTCTTGTTTTTATTCTGTTGTGTACTAACTGCTCWCATCTGTTTCAAGGCTTTCATTTGTTCATGTTTGGAACGATTCACTTACCCGATTATAATTGTTCCACATGATGAAACATTTGATTATATGTATGGCTTGTATAACTTCCAGAAGATTTAGGAGGTCTTTTCACGGTGATAAGTTTGGAGAGTGGATGTTTAGAACAACTATTATTCAGACTTGATTTTCTGAGCAATAAATGTCTCATGAACAGGAAAATCCTGACCCCCTACAAGACAAGATAACAGTAAATAGTTATTGTTGTAATTGTAGCACTTTATTGACATAACTAGTGAATGCTTACACACCACCGAAAGCAAGCCCCCTTTTCAAAAATTGACCATAACAGAACTAAGCTCCTATACAAATACCTAAGAAAAACAGCAACTAGGAAAAGATATATTGGTCCAAGTCACAATAAATATGTGCGTTAGTATGTACCCCTTTCTGGCGCAAGCCACTGATGCATGAGATGCTTATTCTATCTTGAAAGAGAGGGATCATTTGTTTTTAGCAGAAAGTCCTTTGTCGACATGAGATGCTGGGAGAGGATGGGGATCTCCCCCTTAGGCTCTCATGACTTTTGCTAGCAAAAAATGACTGACCTGAGGAAATTGGCAAAGGGTTGACTGTTTGAGTTTTGGCATCACGTCTAGAGAACGATCAATTCAGCACTTGTGACCAAGTAATGGAATGTGATAGTTTCAATGTTTTGAGCTTTGGTTCATAAATTGGTTGATCTTAACAAGTAAGAGTGAGTATTGCACCCAAACTGTAGAAGCATTGTAAATAAAGTTACACTTTCTCCTTAACAACGTGGGAGATATATTCCTACTTAAATGTTTATAAAGAAGTAAAAGATCCAAAAGTCTCTCTATGTGAATTTCAATTCCATGTTGCAATACAGTTGCTTACAGCTGTATTTTTCCTCAGTTTGGATCTTCTTCAATTGAATAGTTGTCATAAATGGAAAAAAGCAAAATTGGGTGGATTCGAGAGTCATGTCTAGATTGGTGGTTGTTTGTCTGCATCTAAATCATATCTCACCAAATCTTATGAAAAGTTATTCAGTAGTTAAAGGAGATATGTTGAATAATGTGCAAATCCTTGGCATCTTTTGTTTTTGTGACAGGTTCGGCGGTCAAGTGTCAATATGTTAATAATTATAAAGTCAGATGACTAGTGTCTTATCTTGGTGTATCCATTGTAGTTTGCAGAAGATACACCAGTTGAAATTCCAATGTGACTTGACGATCACAACAATAAAGAAGCCAGTGGTTAGCAGAATTCTTAAAGCTCTTTTAATTTGGATTCTGGTTCAAGTGGTCAAAACAAGCCTATGGTGTTTCTGAACAATTACTGCTTCACTGAAGCTGCTGCTTATTTACCGTAAGGCCAAATCTAGGATTATGGATTATGTATAATGTGAATAATCATAAATAAATAGAATACAGGGGATTCATTCCTTTTCTATCTTCCTCTATGTTCAGGAAGCGTTTCGATGATTCCTTATGAACTCCTGGTTAAAGATTTTGCTAAGCGTTTGGTGCAATAGGTTTCAACTGCAAGTTCCAAAGGCCTGTAGCAAAGTGCAAGTTTAGTCCCTCACTCAACGACCCCTTGATTCGGCTAATTTTGTACAAAAATCTGGTGGAGAAGCATTTTCTACGCTGCTCTATTAGGTTTTTGGATTACTTTGTTTCATTTGTAGATGCTTCTGAAGATGCTACAGATTGTTATATGAATCACCTTAATAGAAATTTGACATACTTCTATTGGCCCCTATACTTATGTTTATCATTTCAAAATGTGTGGATGCATGTGACTTTCTCATATATAGTCTCCTTTTAGGAGTTCTTAATGCATCAGCTATTTCCATCATTTTCCAGTAGTAAATTAGTTATAGTTTAGTATACTGATTTAATAGACTGATTGTTTATGAGGAAATTGATATTTGCTTCATTTTCATTTCTCCTTGGTGTATGTAGCCTGAGTTGGCACAGATTCGTTATAGTTTTTAAATACCTATCATGCTATAAGGACCAACTACGCACAATGTTCATCCATTTTGAATTTTGGCTTGATATACCAGGAGACTGCTATGGACCACCAGAAGGAAAACCAGTAACATGTTCTTCTGGATGAATTTGAAGCAAAACAACTTTGGCTTCGGTTTGATTCAATTATAACTGAGCTTGAGCAATTGCACAGAAACCGCTTTCTGTTGCAAGTTGTTTCTGTTGTTTGGAAATTACAAAATACTTCACCTATTCTTGCAATTTACCTCCCATAGATGCTTCTTGTCAAATTATTGAGGACATTTTGAATATGAGCAATATTTACCTCCCATAGATGCTTCTTGTCAAATTATTGAGGACATTTTGAATATGAGCAATATCTGATGGCGACAACGGAAAGCGGATTCACATCACATGATGTGGATTTTTCYCACTTTTTTCGCACTCATGTAACAGTGGCCTACTAAACATTGTTATAAGTAGCTTGTTTAGAGATCATCTTGTTCCAGGTATCATTTGCTATATATACTACTTGAACTGGGAATCTCTATATCTCCTCTGCTCTTCTATTCTTTCTCGTTGTAGGATTTTAGTTGATTCCTCCCTTTCTGAAGCAGGAGATGTTCATTTATTCAGTTAGAATGAAAATTCTACTATCTTTACATATTCTCCTTGTGAATAAAATGTGTCTATCTGTGACGGGTGTGGTAACTCCTGAAGGCAATTCCTACCTATCTTTATTTCCAAGTAACTTCCTTTTCGGAACTGCATCATCTTCTTACCAGGTTGCTAGGTTCTTGACATTTTTTTCATTTTGCTCTTCTTCTAGGATCATCCCTCTTTACTTCTTTCTGGCTTAGATTTTCTTTACAAACCAGATGCCTCAGTTGCTGAATTATGTATGCCATACTTCATTGGTTTCTGTGCAGTTTGAAGGAGCTTTCTTGAGCGATGGGAAGGGCCTCAATAACTGGSATATTTMTTCCCATGGAGCAGGTAAGTCTTCAATCTATGACTGTTTACATGTTGTTKCTCAAAAAGAAAGAGAAGAATACACCCTCATAAAATTTATTATCATCTTTTGGCTTCAGGTAACATCTTGGATGGGAGTAATGGAGATATTGCAGTTGATCATTACAACCGTTACCAGGTAAATTGGCTGACTTATGAGCTTCTTGTTTTCTAGAGATTGTGTATTTTGTAGGTAGAAATACTGACAACAATGTTGGAACAGTTGTGTAAACCCATTCCTTTGAAATCAGTAGTCCCCTTGACCTTTTATTCTGTGGCAAAAAATTATCCGTTTTCCTTTTCCTGAATGGCAAATTATCAAATACAATCCATTCTCTGCTATCTTATATGTTAATAGATAATGGCTCCATATATTCACCACTCTTTGTTTATATGTAGATTAGATAAACTACTACAAAATCACACAAATTTTCCTTTTTCTTTTGACACTATATATTTTTTAGTATTTGTATCTGGTTAAAGAAGGACAATCATTTTAAAATGAAGGCATTAGAAAATTAGACACGAGATTTAGCAAATGATATTTCTATCTGATAATCCTGCAATAAGAATGAAATTGCATGCKTGCATAGTTGTAAACTTATTGACTTGTTGGTCTAAAGCAGGGGGATTCTAAGTCTTGCAGTTTCTTGCTAGCATGTAGTCAATCATGATTACATTAACGCAAGTGGCTACATCTTAATTATTTAATTATTGCCTTTGAATCGTTTTCTATCAATTATGACACGTGCACTTAATATTGGTACTGTATGGCCATCTTGAGGCCAAATTATTAGAGGTCTGGCATATGTGTGAGGGGCCGGAACTTTTCTTGTGTTGCTTTGTTGGGTGACAAGTTACAAACTGAAATAGTGTACCAAAGAGACCTAACGTCTTCTGGGTCCAACTTTAACCTGAAGTAATGCAAAATTGCTCCCAGTTATTAGATGAACCTAATGCATATTTAGGAGAAAAACTACTTGAAGCTAAATTTATTCCCTCTTTCTTTAGTAATATGTGGTGCAGCTAGCGATATTAGTTTCTAATCTTTCTTAATTTTATAAAATTCTTCAGTTTTTCATCCTTTTCTTTTTTCAGTTTTTCAGCTTCTTGTCTGGGTGACAGTGAAGGCCTTCATGCTAGACACTGTCATTTTCTCTCAAAAGCTGCATGGACCCAGCAACTGAGAGGCCCTCAAGTGCACTGATTTGATTGATTAGGAACCTACTCTGTTTACTGCTTTGTCAAATCTGCATGGAGATTTTTCACTCAACTAATTAGGTCAATGAGCTTATTTCCTGAGAATAGTATGCTGAGAGAAGATGGTAACAAGTTATTCATGAACCCTCAAACACCTTCTTGCTTTTGAACTATCAGTCCAATATTCACCTTATAGATTGCACGGTTCTGTCTCCTTTTCCATTTTGTTTAATGGGAGGAAGAGAAAATTACCCACTGCTATAGCAGCTAGTGGTTAAATTACTCCGCATTCTTGAAGAGGTTGCGAAACTGAAACCAACACTTGGAACTTGTGTTAATGCAACTACAAAATTGATTAGTCCCCAGAATTTGACGCCTCCACGATTTTTTTGATCTTTCATGGCATCTGAGAATTTCTTAGCTACCTGCTAATTATGTGAAGCAAATCATTAGGCAACAGAAGGAATGCACTGCTATCAAAGTTTCTTATTCTGAAACATATGAAATTTCTTTATATAAACAGTACATTGATTGCGAACAAAAGATTGAAGAGAAGATTATATTTGCTATTAATTTCTGGTGGTAGTAAATACAGGATGATCTTGGTCTCATGGAATATCTTGGTGTGAACAGCTATCGCTTCTCTATATCATGGGCAAGAATTCTACCCAGTAAGTCGGACTTCTGTTTCAAGGAGAGTTTATTGAATTTTGTTTTGGGATTAGCAACTACTAACATTATTTTCAGTCAGAAGGTAGATATGGAAAAATAAACCACGCTGGGATTAAACACTACAACAAGCTGATTGATGCATTACTCCATAAAGGTTATTTCTGTTTCTGTAATTATACTATGGTCGTTATCAAAACAATCATCAAATTGTTTTCAATAACAAAGGGAAAGGAATGACAGTGATTCACATTGCCAGGAATTTTCCCTTTTGTTTCATTGACTCATTATGACATTCCTCAAGAACTTGAAGATAGATATGGAGCCTGGCTAAGTCCAAGAATACGGTAAGCTGCGGCCACCTGTTCTCCTGTTGCATGCAATTTCGACAATCAGTGGTGGCGCTACATTTTAGGCTTATAACAAGGGGGCCCATGGCAATTGCACTTTTTGTTGCCTTTGGCATGGTTTGCCGGATTCAGCAATTGCAGAATTGCTACAGTAAACTTAAGTCTCCCCCCCAGGTTTGAGATCGTGGCTCTGCCACCAAGAATATGTTGAATTATGAGTGAAGGAGATCAAAAGACATAAAAAAGTGAGMTATTATGTCAYCTTTTCTGCAAGTGAAACAACAATTTAAACTCCATCACCTTACTAGTTAACAACCTCATTTTTTTGGATTTTGTGATAAAGCTGATAACCTTTTTTCATATGGTTAGGGTTCTCAGATGCATATTTGAAATTGAAGACACATTTATTTGCTAAAAGTTTCTTGRGGGTGAAAGTTTATCTAACTACTTAACGCCGTAATAGGATTTTAGTTCATGTGCATATATGTAAGACAGAATTGGCATTAATTTGGTCATACATTTTTCCAGAGATGATTTCAGATATTATGCAGATATCTGCTTCAAGTATTTCGGTGAGAGAGTGAAGTACTGGGTCACTCTCAATGAACCCAATGTTGTAGCGATTCGGGGATATAGGTCTGGTTTATACCCACCATCACGCTGCTCTGCTTCGTTTGGGAACTGTAGCTTTGGCGATTCTGAGAAGGAGCCTTTTATTGCTGCGCACAATATGATTCTATGCCATGCAGCTGCTGTCCATACTTATCGAACTACATATCAGGTACTTTGATTCAAACCTCATGTTCTTTTCATAACTTCCTTAAAAGTTGACTGGTGATATTTTCTTGTACAATTAAATACTGTAGTATGTTTTGTGTTGGCATTCAGAAAAGACAAGGTGGTAGRATTGGAATTGTCATGAACGCTATATGGTATGAACCCATCAGCAATTCTTCGGAGGACACGGCAGCGGCTGAGAGAGCCCAATCTTTCTATATGAATTGGTGAGCATATCCTTGCCGTTGCCTCCATTATCAGAAGCTTGGTAAATAGAACTTAATTTAGACAGTTAATCTGACAAACTTGATTTTCCGGTTCCTCTTGTTACTATGCATAAAGAAGGTGCAGGAAACCAATAGACATGAAAGAAATCTAATGTATGTTCTGACTAACTTGAGTGCAGGTTCTTGGACCCCATTATGTTTGGAAGATATCCTCCAGAGATGCAACAAATTCTGAGATCCCAGTTGCCTGCCTTTTCAATCAGTGATCGAAGAAAGATGAAATTTGGGGTTGATTTCATTGGCATCAATCATTATACCAGTTTCTACGCAAAGGATTGCATACACTCTACATGTGAACAAGGACCAGGAATCTCATGGTCAGAGGGTTACTTTCTAAGAACAGCAACAAAAGATGGTATCCCAATTGGAGAATCGGTATGTGCTCAAGGTCGTCTAATCACATCAAAATCTTCAGTTTCTGGTAAACTAACTGACGAGTCTTTTGATGGGTATAGACTGCAGTAGACTGGCTAAATGTATATCCACAAGGAATGGAAAAGGTTGTGACATATATCAAGGATAGATACAAAAACACTCCTATGTTCATCACTGAAAATGGTCAGTGGTTACTCTGCTTGTATGTGTATTTGGTCTTTGTGCAGCTCAGCTGTGTGGTCTAATTTGTTTAACACAAGTGAAACTACCTTTCTAGGGTTTGGTGAGCTGAACAATCCCAATTCATCTATTGAACATTTCCTCAATGATTTCGAAAGAGTGGAGTTCATGGAGGAATATTTGGATTCTTTGGCAGTAGCAATTAGGTAATAATCCTGATCTTTTWTGTCAAAAATGCTAGTCGTTACTTTCTCTTTGCTTTCTTTTCCTACCACTGTAAAAGAAGTGGACTTCAGTCTTACCAGAAAGCTCCGATATGTATTTTAGAGGAAGGTGATTTAGTTGGTTGAAGCTTCAAATTGCCTGTACATGCTTTTGTGTAATTCTCCCGAAGTAAGCTAATTCTAACTTGTTGATATTTTGATTCATGATCAGGAAAGGAGCAGATGTAAGGGGTTACTTTGCCTGGTCTTTACTCGACAATTTTGAGTGGATATCTGGATATTCAATAAGATTTGGACTTCACCATGTTGATTATGCAACCCTCAAGAGAACCCCTAAACTTTCTGCTGCTTGGTTTAAACAGCTGATATCAAACCACAAGAGCCAGTCCAAGTTCTTGATGTCCGACAATGATCAAGTAAAACAACAGAAATCCTCTGATGCAGCGAATTTTCAGTCCTTATAATCCCATTCTTGTTTTATTTTGGAATATTTGAAATTAGTGAAGCTGATTATGATAATTAAAGAAAATTCATATGAAATAAAATTCATATTTACCTGGAAACTTCGAAGGTCCCGGAGAATTCTGCATCGTGGCTTTCTATTGTAGATTCTGTTACCTCTTGGCCGGTGTTATTCCATCAGGAGACTCTCAACCTCAAATCTTATATAGGTTGAGTTGTCGTTCTAGAGGTGGAGGTGGGCAAACCGGAAAGCCTGTAACTGTGATCATGATACCATTTTCTCCAAATCCATTAAGTACGGCCACAAGAAAGAGGCCAGAAAATACCGAGTGAATAATTAGCATATTTTCTGCAATAGAGCTCATAACTCGGACCAAGGCCCCAGTGAACTTTCGTTTTCCTTTCTCTTTTTCTTTTCTTCTTCTCTATCATTAAACTTTCGTTTTAACGTAGTGCCAGAGAAAAGGACACGAAATCTATTAAATACAAAATTATATGTATACGATAAAGTTGCTAGAAACAGAAAAGAACAAAAGATACTAGTAATAATTACTTGTGCGAACAAAAGTCAAGATATTTCACTAAAAGTCAAAAAGTGATTCACAAATCTCATCAAAGTCTCCTACTGTTAAGCCACGTTTTCATCATCCCAACACAAGCCCTTGCCCGCAGGAACCCTAAGAACCTAATTCGATTTCCTGACTTTGATTAGAAAATAAATTATCTAGACTAATTTTATATTTTTAAAAAATTAAAATATAGTATAACAAAAGAATTTCTTGAAAAGAAGGTAAACAATTATCTTGCTTCAATAAAATTATTAAAAAGTTAATGCAGGTAATAAGTAATTCTCAATCTCCACTAAAGATTAGGAATTCYAATTATTTAAAAGTGACAATTATTTATGATTTGATCGATGTTTTTGAATGRATTAAATATGTACAAGAAAAAGCCAAATTTATCAGAAAAYCAGGAGGACCAAACCCAAATACTAATTTGGCATACTTCTAGAGAGTGGCATTGTCACCWTCAACGTAGTGAAGGATTCCATGAACTTGTCTATTCAAAGCCACCAGCAAGATAGGAAAAAGGAGCAATCGCCTCTGATTCAAAAGGAAGAAGAATCTGAAGTGACGGAATCGGCAACTCCGCTGCTTTTAGTCAATATCTCTAGAGCGTCAGGCTCCCGGCTTTTTGATATAGTTAAGAAAATAATAAATGCTGAGATAGAAATCCTGAGCTACAAGCTTTGCTCTGTGTGTCAATGGAGGTATCTTCAGTCCACAAGCTTTTKTTGTTTTTGCAAGTGCTGCTCTTGCTCTTGCGTCCCTTGACATGTAGCGTTCTCTAACTAAACTATGTCTCAGACACATCTTCTTTTCCTCCCAATTTCCTCTTCGGCACTGCATCGTCTGCTTACRAGGTACTTATTCTTCCTTTTTCCAGCTGAAATTATATAGGATTGTTAAACGGTCTGCGTGACTTAATCAGTATGAAGGGGCGTATTTGACTCACGGAAAAGGTCTCAACACTTGGAATGTTTTTACTCATGAATCATCAGGTGAAGTGATGAGCTTCTTTAACGCTTCTAATATCTGTTTCTGGTTCATCAACTGGTTCAATAAATCATCGATGAATTCAATGAGTTGCTATCTTGAATGATTGTATTGAAAGATCAAAATGCTCCTTTTAAAGTGATGAGGCATATACAATCTTGCAGGCAGCATAGCTGATGGAAGTAATGGAGACGTTTCTGTTGACCAGTGTCATCGTTGTCAGGTATCAATTGAAACTTCATCCTCTGCCTCTCCTATTAGCTTAACCTGGTTTCTGTTTTCAGTCATCCACAGCCACAGGCCTTGTGCATTGGTTTTTTTTTTTTTTTTTTGGTGTTTCCTTGTATGAATTTTTTGGCTTTATCCCTGATGCAATTAATATAAACACGCCACACTATATATAGGGCAGTAATATGTTAGAAACTTGGATACTTCATGACCAATTTCAAAGCAACCCGCCAAAGGATGCAAACCCATCTTATCTTAGGCGAAACAGTACAGTCTTGGATATTATATGCATACACAGCAACAAGGAAGGGAGTAAAACGAAGTTTATATCCAAAACTAAAGGTTTAATTGATGCTAAACCAACTTCTACATAAGTCTAAAATTCAGTACTTATAACATCATCCATGATCTGCATATTGTTGAGAACTCATTCTTTTCTTCTGCAACAATTGAAACTAGGAACATATCGATCTTATGGCTTCGATGGGAACCCAGAGCTACCAGTTCTCAATTTCCCTTGCAAGAATCCTCCCAAGTAAAATTTTACTTGTATCCTTATCGGAGGTAGTTAGACCTTCATCAGTATTAATCCAACGTACGTGCTGGACTAAAACACAATCTGTATGGTTACAGGAGGAAGATATGGTGAAGTAAACTCTTACAACAAACTTATTGATGCTCTCCTCCTTAAAGGTTTTGTCTCCAGAAGTGCTCCTGACCCGACAAGAATAATTGTAAAAAGATCGATTGCTTCCTAAATGCCCTTCCACAGGAAGCTCAGACAAGTAATACACCAAGATTGTATGTTTTTYTAATCTACATTTTTTCCKGTTCTTCTYATTGCAGGAATTCAGCCATTCATAGTATTGAATCACTTTGAAATTCCCGTTGAACTGGAGAATAGATATGGATCTTGGCTAAGTCCCAAATTGGTGTAAGTAGTTCTTGTTGACAATCCAGCTATGAGCTAACATTCATAGAAGCTGCTTAGACTACAAATATTGATTATGAAAATTGTTTGTGATTCTTTTAGGGAAGACTTTAAACAGCTAGCAGATATCTGCTTCAAGAACTATGGGAACAGGGTAAAATATTGGGTCACTTTCAGTGCACCAAATATGATGATCAAATTGGGTTATCTTGCTGGCATTGCCCCTTCGAATCGTTGCTCGGAACCTTTTGGACACTGTACTCAAGGAGATTCAGACAAGGAGCCTTTTATTGCAGCCCACAATATTATCCTAGCCCATGCTGCTGCTGTGAAGCTCTACAAAACCAAGTACAAGGTATAACCAATTGGACTTTCAGCTGGAGAGGGGAATGTTACTGTTAGGTAGTCATTASGTAGTCAGTAAACTKAACAACTTAATTGTACTCTTTCTCTCCAGAAAGAGCAAGGAGGTAGCATTGGCTTTATTGTGGAGACTGCCTGGTTTGAACCCATGAGCAACTCCAAAGCAGACAAGCTAGCTGCAGAAAGAGCTCAATCCTTCATTTCAAATTGGCACGTTTCTTTACTATTAACCCCATATAACATCATAGCAAYTCAGCAACTTGCAGATAAAATAGAGAAATATGAAAAATTCTTTTCCATATCAAAATATTTACCTGTTTATTATCTGAAGCAGGTTCCTGGACCTGATTTTTTTTTCTTTGGAAGATATCCTAAAGAGAGGCAAGATATCTTAGGATCCGTCTTACCAAAATTTTCAAGAAATGATGTCGAAGACCTGAAAATGGGGGTGGATTTTCTTGGCGTCAACCATTATACTGGCTCGTATGTACAACATTGCATGTGTTCCTCGTGTGCACCAATGGCCTCAAAGACAACAGGCTACTTCATATCAACATTTTATAAGGAAGGAATCCCCATTGGAGAACCTGTAAATCGTGTTACTTAACAGTTTCATTAGTTAAAACTTAATCATCTATTTATGAATAGCTGTCTTACATGATCTTCCACAGACAGGTATGGAGCCACATTTTATGTTTATCCTCCAGGAATGGAAAAAATTGTGACATATGTGACAAAAAGATACAATAACATTCCAATATTTATTTCTGAAAATGGTGAGTCAACAGGCATTACTTAGACTTCCCTACCATTTTGTGAGCTATTATTTTCCATTTTGTGAAGAAAATTGAATGATCTTTCAGGTTATTGTGAGGTAAGCGAGTCGAACTCCACTGTTGAAGACTCGGTAAATGATGTCAAGCGAGTAAATACTTCAAAAGRTATCTAGATTCTCTAATGATTGCCATAAGTTTAGTGCATATTCCCATCTAAGCATTCAAGTTTTTGTTTTTAAGCAAGACCTGGAAAGTGCTATTATCAAATTATTCCTTTTCCTGTGYTGATGAACATGTGAACTTCATCTAACCTAATCCACATTCATTAGCTATTTTTGATTTATTGTTGAAGCCCCTCCTCTGAAAACCTTTTAAATTTCATTAGATGCATTTTTTGTTAAACTGATGTTTGCTTTCTCTCCTAATTTAATCAGGAAGGGAGCAGATGGGAGGGGTTACTTTCTTTGGACATTGCTGGATAACTTTGAGCGGACAGATGGATACACCAAAAGATATGGAATCCATCATGTTCATCATGACACGCAAAATTACTCCAGAACTATCAGCAGCATGGTACAAGCAGTTCATTTCAGAACACGAAACAATCAAAGCGAGTGTTCCTGAAGTCAAGCCACAACTTTCACAGTACTAGAAATTGGTGATCATGTCTTCTGCCCTTGTTTATATTTCGTTGAGCATAATGCAGGAGATCGCAAGTTGATGGTCTATATATCTGTACTACTTCAGAAAGTATGKTCTCAAAATTGGAGGTGATCATAGGTCTACAAACTGAAATATGAGAACCATCCTTTTACCTTACGTAATAACAACACGTTAATCTCAGCAAGTTAAGCTTGTAGTGTCCAATATCCTATCATGGACAACCACTCTGTTCTTGAATAGTGGGATTATAGCCATCTTAGTTCAAGACCTCTTTTAGGTTTTCTATATGGACCCGAGGAGAGGATCATTTTGCCAGCAACATCATATATAGAACCGAGCAATATTCTGTATTGTTTCTACTGGATCATTACTCTCAAGGTGCAGGCCGGCCCAACTTCTCGATATCTCAGTATATAAGCTTGACTAAAATAGTATACGTGGATTTAAGTGAAACAGTGAGCTCATATTGTCTCATCTAGTCATCTAATGACATTAAGATGAATCGTTATTCAGCCTTATAAGCTAGTTGATTAATAATTTAATACTATCTAAATCAAATAAATTTGTTCATGGACGTGGGCCAAGTGATTATACCTGTAACTAAGATCATGATACTCTTTTCTCCAAATCCATAAAATATGGCCACAAGAAAGAGGCCAGAAAATACCCAAATGATTGATGGGCTGACTTGCATTTGACTGGGCCCAACGAGCAAAGGTACTTTCCTTCTCTTTCCTTTTTCTTTCTAATTATGTGACATCTATTAAATACTACAAAAGATGTGTACCATAAGTTGTTAAAAAATAATATTTGGAAAAAAATAGAAAAAATAAATAATTACATATGGGTACAAAAGTCAATATATTTCACTAAAATTCATTTAAAGACACATAATTCTCATACTCACCAGATTATACTTGAATTAGTTTTAATTTGTAGAAAGAAATTTTTTAAAGAAAAATTTGAAAAAATTTAGGAAATTTTTTACTTTTGATATTATTTTGAAAGGAATCTTTTTATTTAAAATTAAATAAAAAATTTCTTTCAAAAAACGTAAAAAACTTTTTATATGATCAAAATGAGAGTGTATTTTTTATAAAATAAAAATATGAGTCAAATAATTAATTAAATATTATTTAAATGATAAATATTGAGACATCGTTAAAAGTCCTATCAAGTACGAGCGAGCTACTGCATTTTGTGTCCAATTTGATTGAATGCCACGCGTCCTTCGCATTTGTTGCGATTTGCTTAATATTTCTGCACGCGCTAAGGTATAGCAGCCCCTGATTCAGAAGAAAGAAGAAATCTGAAAGTGACGGTGTCGGCAATGTCCCTGCTTTCAGTCAATGTCTGTAGATGATACGAGCGTCAGGCCCCCTGGCTTTTTGAAGGGAATAATAGTAAATGCTGAGAGAGAAATCCTGAGCTATATTACAAGCTTTGCTCTGGGTGTCAATGGGGGTATCTTCAGGCTACAAGCTTTTCTTGTTTTTGCAAGTGCTGCTCTTGCTCTTGTCTCCCTTGACATGTAGGGATCTCCAACTAAACTATGGCTTAGACACATCTTCTTTTCCACCTAATTTCCTCTTCGGGACTGCATCCTCTGCTTACCAGGTACTTATTGTTTTTCTTTTTTTCAAGCTGAAATGATAGAGGATAGCTAATGCTACAAAAAACTTATTTTCTGCTTGAACTAATCAGTATGAAGGGGCATATTTGACTGATGGAAAAGGTCTCAACAGTTGGGATGTTTTTACTCATCAATCATCAGGTGAAGTGATGAGCTTCTTTAACGCTTGTAATATCTGTTTCTGGTTCATCGACTGGTTAAAGAAATCGTCGAAGAATTCAATGTGTTGCTATCTTGAATGATTGTGATTGAGTGATCAAAAAGCGCCTTTTAAAGTGATGGGGCATATACGATTTTGCAGGCAGCATAGTTGATGGAAGTAATGGAGATGTTTCTGTTGACCAGTATCATCGATATCAGGTATCAATTGAAACCTCATCCTATGCCGCTCCTATTATATCAACCTGGTTCCTGTTTTTAGTCATCCACAGCCATGGGCCTCTCCTATTTCCTTGTATGACTGGGTTTATCGCTAGTACAATATATGAACACGCCACACTATATATGGAGGCAGTAATAATACATCAGAAACTTGTGTACTTCATGCCCAATTTCAAAGCAACCAGCCAAAGGATTGAAACCCATCTTATCTTAGGCGAATCACTACAGTCTTGGATACTGTATGCATAATTACACAGCAACCAGAAAGGGAGTGAAAAGAAGTTTACATCCAAAACTAAAGGCGAATTGATGATAAACCAACTCTACATAAGTCTAGAATTCAGTACTTGTAACATTATCCATGATCTGCATATTGCTGAGAACTCATTCTTTTCTATCTGCAATAATTGGAACTAGGAACATATCGATCTTATGGCTTCGATGGGAATCCAGAGCTACCAGTTCTCAATTTCCTGGGCAAGAATCCTRCCAAGTAAAATTTTACTTATACCCTTYTCGGGATAGTTAGACCTCCATCAGTATTAATCCAAAGAACATGCTTGACTGATACACAATCTGTATGGTTACAGGAGGAAGATATGGTGAAGTAAATTCTGCTGGAATTAACTATTATAACAAACTCATTGACTCGCTCCTAGTTAAAGGTTTGTCTCCAGAAGTGCCCTTGACCCCAACCCAACAAGAATAATTGTAAAAAGATTGATTGCTTCCTAAATGCCCTTCCACAGGAAGCTCAGACAAGTAATACACCAAGATTGTATGTTTTTATAATCTACTGTTGCTRGTCGTCTAATGCAGGAATTCAGCCATTCATAGTATTGAATCACTTTGACATTCCCATTGAACTGGAGAATAGATATGGATCTTGGCTAAGTCCCAAATTGGTGTAAGTAGTTTTTTGTTTAGAATCCAGCTATGATCTAAGATTCAAAGGTTCTTAGACTATAAATAGTGATTATGAAAATTGTCTGTGATTCTTTTAGGGAAGACTTTAAACAGCTAGCAGATATCTGCTTCAAGAACTTTGGAGACAGGGTAAAATATTGGGTCACTTTCAGTGAGCCAAATATGATGATCCAATTGGGTTATCTTGCTGGCATTGCCCCTCCAAATCGTTGCTCGGAACCTTTTGGACACTGTGCTCAAGGAAATTCAGAGAAGGAGCCTTTTATTGCAGCCCATAATATTATCCTAGCCCATGCTGCTGCTGCGAAGCTCTACAAAACCAAGTACCAGGTATAAACAATTGGACTTTCAGCTGGAGAGGGGAATGTGAGGTAGTCAATAAACTCAACAACTTAATTGTACTCTTTCTCTCCAGAAAGAGCAAGGAGGTAGCATTGGCTTTATTGTGGAGACTGCGTGGTTTGAGCCCATAAGCAACTCCACAGCAGACAATCTAGCTGCAGAAAGAGCTCAATCCTTCTTTTCAAATTGGTACGCCTCTTTAACATTAACCTCATGTAACAGCATAGTAACTTGCAGATAAAATATAGAAATATGGAAAATTCTTTTCCATATCAAAATATTTACCTGTTTATTATCTGATGCAGGTTCCTGGACCCGATTTTTTTTGGAAGATATCCTAAAGAGATGCAAGATCTCTTAGGCTCCGTCTTGCCAAAATTTTCAAGAAATGATGTAGAAGACCTGAAAATGGGGGTGGATTTCATTGGCATCAACCATTACACTGGCTCGTATGTGCAAGATTGCATGTATTCCTCATGTGGACCAATGTTCTCAAATACAACAGGTTACTTTATATCAACATTCTTTAAGAACGGAGTCCCCATTGGAGAACCTGTAAGTTGTGTTACTTAACAGTTCCATTAGTGAAAATTTGATGATCCATTTATGAATTGCTGTCTTGCCTGATCTTCTACAGACAGGTATGGAGCCACCATTTTATGTTTATCCTCCAGGATTGGAAAAAATTGTGACATATATGACTGAAAGATACAATAACATTCCAATATTTATTTCAGAAAATGGTGAGTAAAATGCAACACTTTCACTTCTTTACCATTTTGTGAGTTGTTCTTTTCTTTTTTGTGAAACAATGTAATGATTTTTCAGGTTACTGTGAGGTAAGCAATTCAAACTCCACTGTTGAAGACTCGGTTAATGATGTCAAGCGAGTAGAATACTTCAAAAGCTATCTAGATTCTCTAATGACAGCCATAAGGTTAGTGCATATTGGCATCTAAGCATTCAATTTTTTTATTATTATTATTATTATTTTTTTTTTGTTCGTAATGAGATCTGGAAAGTGTGAACTTCATCTGACCTACTCCACATTCATTTATCTATTTTTGCTTTATTGTTGGAGCCCGTCATCTGAGAACTTTTTTAGCTTTCATTAGATGCGTCTTTGGTGAAACTGATTTTTGGTTTATCTCCTAACTTAATCAGGAAAGGAGCTGATGTGAGGGGTTACTTTCTTTGGACATTGCTGGATAGCTTTGAGTGGACAAATGGTTACACCAAAAGATATGGAATCCATCATGTTGATTTTGACACACTAAAAATTACTCCAAAACTATCAGCACGGTGGTACAAGCAGTTCATTGCAGAACAGAAAACAATTAAAGCCAGTGCTCCTGAAGTCAATCCACAGCTTTCACAGTACTAGAAATTGGTGATCATGTCTTCTGCCCTTGTTTATATTTGGATTAACATAGTGCAGGAGATTGCTAGTTGATGGTCTGTATATCTGTACTACTTCAGAAAGTATGATATCAAAATCACAGGTGATAGGTACACAAACTGAAATGTGAGGATCATCCTTTACKTTATATATGTAATAACAACACGATAATCTCAGCAAGGAGATTAAGCTTGTAGTGTCCAATGTCCCATCATGGATAACTACTCTGTTCTTAGTTCAAGATTGAGAACCCTCTTTCTTTCTTTTGGTTTTTCTTTCTTATATGGTCTAAAAGAAATGATCCTTTTACCAGGAACAGCATATATAGAACATAACAATATGCTATAACTTTTGTACTGGATCATTGATCTGAASGTGCAGGCCAGCACAGGAGGTCAAGAGTAGTGCTCCAAATCATTTGTTTTTACATACAAATCTTTATGCATGTACAGACAAATATCATAGGAAGTTAGGGAGCTACTAGTTGAGATCAGAAAGAACTAGAAAAAGATGGTTTTGTTTCCTKCCCCCCCMCCCCCTTTTSAAAAGCGGAAAAAGGAAAGGAAAGGGATTTAAGTAAGACACATGCCAAACCCCTTTTTTATACATAACAAATATTTTTAAGAATTGATTTTTACTTTTTTCAACATGRGAACGCGATGAAAAATATCATCGATATTTTGGAAGATATCCTAAAGAAATGCAAGATATTTTGGGTTCTGTCTTACAAGATTTTCAAGAAAAGATGTAGAAGACCTGAAAATAGGAGTGGATTTTATTGGCATCAACCACTGGGGTGTAGGTCCAAGATTGCATGTACTCYTCTTGTGGATCACAGGTCTCAAAAACAACGGGTTACGATATGGTATCTGTGATGAAGGACGGTATCCCCATTGGAGAACTTGTAAGTCTTGTTACATTACACACTTCATTAGTTATAACTTAATGATCCTTCTATAAACAGCTTACTTACATTATCTTCCACAGACAGGGATGAGTCCACCATTATACGTTTATCCTCCAGGAATGGAGAAAATTGTGACATATATTAAAGACATACAATAACACTCCAATTATTATAACYGAAAATGGTGTGTAAAATTGGCAATGGGCTAGTATTTCCTTCCATTCAGTGAACTTTATTTTTCAGTTGATAGCAGCTAAAGCAGAATGTTTACTGAATTACTTGCCTTTTCTTCTCATCTTACTCAATGTCTAGTATTTAATGCAATGGGTCAAGCAGCCGTCCCTTGTTTAATCCCTTCGTTTAAGCTAGGATGCAAATCAATATGGAGTATTGCAGTTGAGGCCAGTGCTCGAAATAGATTATGAACTATTCCTCTCCAATTGAAGGTAACCCCAAGCAATGTCTTCTGGCTGCAATTCGCTTTCTGGCATACAGTGATATCCAGATGGCAACTTCGACCTTTCCTATGGAACTGAGCAAAGTGAGGATTGCCTTCAGTCCACTATGCAATACAGTCTATCTCCGAATCTGATCACTTTACAGTTGTGATAAAGAAGCATAAGACATTGCCAACCAGTCAATTCCAAAATTTTAGAAGTTCCTTCTGATTTTTTGGTTTATTCAACAGTTTCAGCTAAATACCAAAGAGGCCTTTCCTGAAAAATAGGAAAGCATTTTTAACTACGCATCTTTCAATTGACTTCTCTAAACCAGATGCAATGATTTTCAAGTTATTGTGAGGTGAGTAATTCAAACTCCACCATTGAAGACTCACTAAATGATGTCAAGCGGGTTGAGTACCTCAAAAACTATCTAGATGCTCTAGTTAGCGCCATGAAGTCAGTGCATATCAACCTTTAAGCATCCAGGTTTTCAGTTCTTAAACAAGATCAAGAAAATGCTACTATTGAATTCATTTCCTCTAATGATGAACATGCCAACTTCATCTGACCAACTGATCCAAATTGCATGATCTATATTTGTTTTATTGTTGGAGCACCTTCTATAAGCAATTTCCTGTATGATTAGGAAAGGCGCTGATGTAAGGGGGTACTTCATTTGGACATTGCTGGATAGCTTTGAGTGGTCAACTGGATACACCAGAAGATATGGAATCCATCATGTTGATCATTCCACACTAAAATTTACTCCGAAACAATCAGCCGCCTGGCACAAACAGTTCATTGCAGAACATAAAACCATTAAGTCCACTGTTCCGGAAGCCGGTCCACAATTTTCAAAGTACTAGAAAAGAAACCTCGTTCCTGTGACTACAGCCTTCGTTTTCTTGGAAGCTTTGGCTGAAGTATCTAATGATAATGCGACTTATACTGTTGCATTGTGCTAGTAAGACCCCAAAACCTGTTGTAAAGAACACATCTCACAAGTATCTGCGAATACTTGTAGAGAGATACTTTTTACGACGAATCTATATTAATGTTATCTTGCAACGACAGTCGGCACAAAAATGAAGTCTTTGATTCTTCTCTTACGTAAAATCAAGAATCAATCTCACATGTAGGCATGTAAACCTCATATTCTCCTTGAGCTTTAAGGTAATTTACGTGATTGATGATGTTGGTGGATCCTAACAAATTATTTTTCTATTGAAAACTAGAAGTAGGCCACCCACTATTAGTCCATCTTGCTGCGGGCGAGATATCATTATCAAATATCAAGTGCAATTTTTATAACACAGTTATCCAGCATCACACGAGAGGTAGAACATATTAGGTAAGTTTAACAAAAATCGAACTCGCAAATTAAAAGTTTAACGTAATATTTATTCTTTTACCTTTATAACTAGATCATATTTCAGAGGACGGGTCATCTCCAATTCTCTGTGTGTCCTTAGGTGGATAAAGTCGCAGGTTGAGCTACCTGAGAAAGGCCTTACCTGCTTTTTTGTCTTTCTAGTTTCTGGCTCAGCTTAACAACTCAGCTCGGAAGAACATTTGGACGATATAATYMTGAAGCCAACCTTTTCATGATTATGCTGTCTGACCGGCCAAATATTCTGGGTGGTTCCAATTTTATAAATATCATATTAAAAGATTTTTAACATTAATATAACAATTCTGAAGTATTCTAATTGGAATTTTCGTTCAATTATAGAAAAAGTGGCCTTTTAAAAAGTGTTGTTCTAGACAATAATAACTTTAGTCCCCCCAATAGAGTGGGGCACGTTGAAGAGGATAAAGGCATCATCTTCAACATCTGACTCTGAAGCTACAGACTTCACTCTTGGGGTGCCAATGGCGATGGATATTTCTTCGGTTCACAACATTTTGTTGCTTGTGCAAGTGCTGCTCTCCCTTTTGCCTCTCTTGATATCTGCTACTCAGCTTCAACTCAATCACAGCTCACATTCATGTCTCTTTCCTCCAAACTTCCTCTTTGGGGCTGCATCCTCTGCTTACCAGGTACTATTTCTCTACTCTGCCTTTAGCATGTCAAGGGCAGTGGTTAACTTCTAAGTCCTGTCACTACCATGCTTTCTGTTCCAAGGGCATTTTCCTTTGATGGCACTTGACAAAACCCGCAAATGAACCTACAATGCCGAATTCTAGAAAGCTGCTAATCCATGTTAAAACTTGAAACTTGTTTCAGTATGAAGGGGGTTACGCCGATGATGGAAAAGGTCTCAACAATTGGGATGTTTTTACTCACAATTCAGGTAAAGGTAGTAGTGTTCTTCTTTTTACTGCTGGTAATATATGTAGCTGTTCTGATGATCAATAACTGATATCAGATACGGATTACACTTAGCTTCTGAGGTGTATAATGCAACCCTTATATGTAGCTSTTCTGATGATCAATAACTGATATCAGATACGGATTACACTTAGSTTRTGAGGTGTATAATGCAACCCTTTTCACATTAACAATGAACACCATCTCGCAGGCGCAGTAGATGATGGAAGTAACGGAGATGTTACTGTTGATCAATATCACCGATATCAGGTATGAACTGTTCCAGCCTTCGTAGTTTTCGCAATGTATCCTCTGCTTCTGCAAAGAAATGACAAAGCCGAGCAGCAAAAGCTAGAACGTCATTTACAAACAATATTTATCATCTAAATATTGATTAATAGCTTTGACTTTCTCTRGGGCGATCACCGAAACTAGGAGCATGTCGACSTTGCGGCTTCTTTGGGACTCGACAGCTACCAGTTTTCGATTTCCTGGGCAAGAATCCTCCCAAGTGAGTATATCTATAAATGCATCTTTATATGGTGTGTGGAAAATCAAGCAAAGCAACTTTCTTGACGGAAAACAATGTCTGCAGAAGGGCGATACGGTGCTGTGAATACGGCTGGCATCGACTACTATCACAAACTCATCGACGCTCTCGTCCTCGAAGGTTCATCTCAAATTCTCAATCACTGTTTTAACRCGKGAAAAATTATCCAAATGGAAAGCGAACAAGATCGACYGCTTTCTTGAATGCCATTGTATHCAATAATTCCAACGACTAGTGATGGAGTTTTTTCTGTCTCTGTATTTCAATCTTCTACGTACAGGGATACAACCATTTGTAGTACTCAGTCACTTTGACACCCCTATCGAACTAGAAAGCAGATATGGCGCTTGGCTAAGTCCCGAATCAGTGTAAGTATCTTGCAATTGAGCAGCCGCCCATTGGCTCTGAACATTTACAAGCTTGTGATTCTTTCAGGGAAGACTTCAAGTACTTCGCAGACATCTGCTTCAAGAACTTCGGGAACAGGGTAAAGTACTGGGTCACCTTTGGTGAACCAAATATGGTGGTGATCCACGGTTATCGTTCGGGAATTTTCCCTCCAAATCGTTGTTCAATACCTTTTGGAGACTGTCCTGAAGGAGACTCTGAGAAGGAGCCCTTCATTGCAGCCCATAATATCATCCTAGCCCCTGCTGCTGCTGTTAAAGCATACAAAAGCAAGTACCAGGTATAAACATAACAAACAATGATCGTCCTTGAACTTGTAAGCATCTAATCTAGTTACATCATGAGCTGGGTACGTCTCTCATYGAGAAGACTGGATAACTTAATCGTCATGAGCTGGATTGAGATATTTATCGAAAGGGGGGGTATCGGGATCAATATATATAATTCGGCCAGTTACTTGTTGAATAAGCACTGAACACAACCTAATCAGGCCGTCACTGTACAGGGAGAACAAGGAGGTAGCATAGGCTTCGTTGTACAGACTGTGTGGTATGAGCCCATAAGTAACTCCACAGTAGACAAGCTAGCTGCAGAAAGAGCTCAATCCTTCTTCTCGAACTGGTAAATGTTGTGGACATTACTTGTATTGAAAGTAATAACATCATACATCCTTTGATGTCTATTCATCATATGAAACAGGTTTTTGGATCCAATTGTATTTGGAAGCTATCCTACTGAGATGACAGAGATTTTGGGACCTATTTTACCAACGTTTTCTGGAAATGACTTGGAGGTTCTGAAGCTGGGTGTGGATTTCATTGGCATTAATCACTACAATAGCCTGTATGTCCAAGATTGCATGTATTCCTCGTGTGAATCCCTACCATGGACCTCAAGAACTGAAGGTTTTACAAAACAAACATATGTCAAGGATGGCATTCCCATTGGAGAACCTGTAAGTTATTACCACACCTGCAGCATTTAACCACCTTCCCATTACAACCGACTGACAAAAGCCTCCACAGACAGGGGGATGGCTTCGTGTTTTCCCACCAGGAATGGAGAGAACTGTTACTTACATCAAGGAGAGGTACAACAACATTCCAATATTTATAACAGAAAATGGTGAGTGAAGTAGACAAACCAAACACCTTTCCCATCTACTGTAATGATCCTTTAGATGCAGAACTTGATTCCTTAAGCTGACATGAAATGTGATGATTCCCAGGTTATTGTGAGTTGACTAATTCAAACTCCGCCCTTGAAGAATCCTTAAATGATGTGAAGCGAGTGGATTTCTTGAGCAACTATTTAGATGCTCTTTCAACAGCAATGTGGTTAGTGCATAGCAAAATTATGAACCTGTTAGTAGAGRAGATCATCACTAATACAAGGTATGAACAAATTCATCTAACATGCACCATATTCCATAATTTGATCAGGAAAGGAGCTGATGTGAACGGTTACTTCGCTTGGACCTTGCTAGACGTCTTCGAGTGGCTATTTGGATACACCAAAAGATATGGACWCCATCATGTTGATCACAGCACATTAAAGATTACTCCAAAATTATCTGCAACTTGGTACAAACAGTTCATTGCAAGTCAAACGGCAACTCGAACCATCGCTCCAGAGACGACTTCTCAGTCTTTGAATTTATAGAGACATCCACAACGTGTCCTACCATTCTTCATAATTTTAGATGTGGAGCAGTAAAATGGAAGTTCTAGGAGTACAAATACGATATTCAGGTTTCATTTACTTAACGTTAGCTACTGCTGCTCTCTGCATGGCAGGACATGAATAAAGCCTAATTACAGATTTTGGTCATCAGGCCGTTCAAGAGGAAGAATTTGCAACTAGTTACACTAAAGCGAGACTAGAAGCTCTTGTCATAGAAGAGCARAGATACAGTGAACTAGACTTGCAGAAAATCTAATTAACATATTACATTCGGAGCATATCTCTGTGAAACAAATTGTTTGGTTTTTCATCAAGTGAAAGTCGATGGCAGAGTTGAATTTGAGAAGTGGGATTTTACACATTGCTACAATTAYTTTAAGTTGCATAGTAACTTCCCCACCATCTCAAACKAATGGCAGTTATATGCTCTAACAAAAATGCTCTGCCGAGAAATACATATAAACGAGTAACTAAATAATTTCGACAAGAAGAATGGGTCAGGGTATGAAATACTCAATACTGTAGAATGCAGAAGGGTCTCCGGTAATGTCCTAACCCATCCTGTTTAAGTTCCTTTATGAATCGTTAACGATATAATTCACCAACCTGTACAGCATGGTGTTGTGTTTGAAGTCTAATCTTGTAAGGGTATTTTAGACTTTTTACATAACAGTTGTTGTTGACCTAGTTTTCTTTTCACATAACAGTTGTTGTTGACCTAGTTTTTCTTTCTATTTATTCGCTTTGGCTGTGAGCCGCCAATACAGAGAGTTGTGGTGAGCGTGCATCTGTGCGAAGGGTGAGCCTGTGTGAAAAATAGAGAGAAACAGAGGTAGACTATAGAGAAGAGGGAGTTGGGTGTAAACACGAAATTCTTCTTTGAGATTATAGTGATTGTTTCTTGCGAGCAGCAAGTGGATGTACCTCCTACACATTGAAGGGAACCACTATAATTTCTGGTGTCGAAATCTGATTTCTTTTCTGCTTTCTGTTATACACAATTTCTGAAAATTGAGAAAGGAAATACAAAACTGGAAACCAAACAAGGCCTAACACATGGGTGCACACTGCTTAAACCATCAATAGCTCCATAATGTGTAGATTCAAATGTTTGAGCAAATGGAGAGGCCACATAATCAACCAATGAGCGTTGAGGACAGCCAACTCTGGCCACAAACAAGCAGAAATCCTTCTATCTCATCAAGCTCTACTCATTCACMTTTTGCTGCTAGRTGCTTTGGTATATATAGCAACATGAGTAAACATTATCTACCTRCACCAAGGTGTTCCAGCCTCYTAAAAGTGGTCTCCATTGTCCCAGGAAATCTGACATGCTTGAAGACCAATAGCAACACTTGGTTCCTTCCCATGTTGCGCTATCCACTCTTCAACCTTCTGTGCTATGTCACTATCACTTGCATATTGCTTCTTGCTCTTTGTAAATTGGTTAAACCCAGGATTGACCCTCTCAGCTATAGCAGCCGGCATGTACATTGAATCCCCAACTATTGGAGCACCGGAAGCAGCCAATTGCGCCCGAATCTAAATACAATGACTAAAGCGTGAGAGTGATAGTAYAAGTCAATTTGCTTACATGTAATGGTCAAAAATGGTGATTGTTTTCCCCTCACATTTTTTTACCAATTTCAAGATTTAAGCAGTATGACCAAACTGGAAAGTGTAACAGCATGAAATTATTACCAGAAAACTTATATATTTTCCTAGTTTAATTTTCTTTTCATCATGCATGCAGAGATTAATTAGTGAAAAGGTCCCAGTTAAAATCACAAAGCAATTCTGTTCTGAATGACATTATAAAACTGCTGCATCATAATTTATCCCTGAATTTAAGGTTAGCTTACAAAATTATTGAGCACCAAACCAATGCACAGGTGATAAGGACCCAATAATGGGGGAAGTTACATTTTATCACACAGGTAAACAAACCCTCAAACTCTACATGCAGAAAAAGGGTAGTGATCAAATGACCACCTGTAAACTGCARTCTTTACTCCTCTAAGATYAGAGAAAAGAGAAAAAGAAAGTCTTGTAATACCTGATGAGTTCGACCAGTCAAAAGGTTGATCTTACACTCATATGCGAAATCCTGAACCGGCCACCCACAATCCTCGATGTCATATTTCTTTTGTGTCAGAATAGTTGGCCAGGGAACTTTCTTGCATTCTAACACCTCAAGCTGACATAAATGCCATCCATTAACAAAATCTGCACACCATAACAGTTCCGGCTTTAGGGCAAAACACCCTGGAAAAATGGGGAAAAGAGAAAGAGAAAAAGGTATATCTGCCCCATGCAGTAGTCCAAAATGGATCATTGCATTTCATATCCAAAAGAAGGCACCTTAAAACAACAAACCAAGAACAAGAAGAAAACTCCAATGGTATTGATTTATTATCTCTYGAAGATAGTTTTGCAAACAATAGTTGTGCAATAATTACACTCCGAAAGAAATGGCATGCTGCTGAAAGCCAATTGGTGCTATAAAGGATTTAGAAAAACTGTTCAGGAGAATCTTGATGTCTGTTCATGAAGTGAAATTGTGCATTCGTTACTTGATAGAAGTTATCTCAAAACTATCAAACTAGAAGCAGCCTTGTGTTGTTCATCAGCAGCTTGGCTAATTTGCAGTTCTAGAAACTAGATATAATTATTTTRCCTCTAATAATCCTGGATCTCTTACTAGTTTTGGCAAGAAATAAAATCTTTACTAGAATTATTTTGGCAGAGACATGCAAAATTGTATATTATAATATCCACCAACAAACTCTTCGACTGGAGACAAACTAATAAGAGAAATTATCTCACAGAGCTCATACCTTCAGAAATTATTCTTGGCGCCATATTAATTGGACGCATGTAATGGGAAATAACTCCAATAGGTACCGGAGCAGCAGCAAGAGCAAGATAAAGCTTTTTCACTTTTTTCTCCTGGAAAAAAGGTTGTATAGTTTCARAGATAGCATAAATAGATTTTTAAAAAAGAAAAGGACATGACACGAAATATTTAAACTGTATTGCTGCTAAAGTCAAAGAGTAAATCGCAGGAAAACATTATGCAAATGAGGTCTCACAATTTTCAGGGAGATTTTGGACTCCTTATTAAAATAACCTCAATCATGACCTTAATCAGAGTAATGTAACGGACTCACCCTAATTTTCCCATGAAACACTGAGCAATACTCCTTGGATCTAGCCAACACAACACTGCAAATAAAATTATAAATCACATGTACTATTCTATTGCTTAATTTAATAAATGAAGAATTCGATCCATAACCTTACCAGCCTTCGGTGCAATTATCAATCTGATGAGTAGTCAAAAGTGGAGTTTTTAATCCTAAAGCACGAGAAGCAAATGTTGCACAACTCTCTTCAATGTTGTCTGTAGTTCCTCCAACCTGAAGAATAAAGCAGTTGCTAATTAATCTACTAAATAACATGATTCATGGAAACCTCCTGTTTCAAAAGATACATCAATGCATGATCGAAGGCCTCAAACTATCTAAACCACCCAAATGAAACAAATCAAACAACCGTGCATCTGACCAGTTTACTTTCATGTTTCAACCAATAGAGTCTAATTCATGCCCCTGGAGACATTATCAATCTGAAGGCAGTAGATAATCAATTGATTTTAAAATCTGCAATAGATTCTTATACTAATACATCGGTATCTGTTTCATCAGGAAGTGGAATTCAAAAATTTCAGGGTCTCATTGAAATAAAGTCTGCCTGCATGGGTCCAATACACACACATCAGCTCCTAGAAAGATCTCACGATGTTCAAAATTGAAGTTTCAACCGCTTTTAAGATTTCCATCTGTTGCATAGTTTGAGAACCAAGATCGAGTAGATTCTTCTAATCAAATTCATAACAATTATTTAGAAGAAATTCTGAATAACTAAGTAACATGAGCTCTATGTTTGCAAAAAACTGCTATACATCAAACAAATTATTAACTAGATCATACGTACTGATGTACCCGCAGGCTTGTCCAAGACCACATAGGATTCAGTTATAGCAACAATTCTTGATTTCCAATCAATTTCATAGCATCTGAGCACAGTATAAACAACATTACTAAACCTTCCAGATGAAAATAAAAACTGGTCAGAGCTATACTTTTCAATGTTTACCTAGGAAAGCGTTTTGGGTGTACATGCACTCGCAAGTAAGTTCCAGGTTCAACAAACTCATCTGGATGAGTTATCCGGAAAGTCTTCTGTGCCTCTCTTACAGTTTTCCCTTTAATAGAGGGTCTCTTTCTTAGAACAGATGGAGCTGTAACTTCTTCATATGTTTTGACTTSCTCAGGTGTGGCACCAGTAGGTGGCTTTGGACWTACCAAAGCATAATAAACGGCTCCAAAGTGAATAAGATCAGCAACAAATCTTTCAAGACAAGGGTAAATAATTTAATTCATCATACTGATTAATGTTTATTAACCAACTCAGTGTCAAATCAGAGGAAAAATGAACCAAAAGGAAAAAACACTCACAGAGGAGGAAGATCCAAGGTGTTACTAATATATTCAAGTACAGGCCCTCCTTCCGTCACAACTATGTGTTCCACTCTCGGTGGGCCATTCTGTAACGGGCACGGAAGCAAACGGCCATATTTAGGATAGCTGACGGAACAGTTTTAAGTCCTAAGTCAGTGAATTGCAATAGGACTGACAAAAGTTAGCATGCATTTGTATCAAAGATTTGGAAAGAAACGAAAATGGCGAGAAAAATCAGTTCAGGAAAGCTTAAATAGAAAGACTGTGACCGATGTATGTCATGCCTATATCTGTCTGATGCATGGAATAAGGGGTTTCTCGTCTTATTATAAGTAAACTGTGAAATTAATGAAATTAGAATCTTCCCACGTAAAATATCAAACATTAGGTACTTTATTTCCTTTTAATCAGTTCAAACCTCAAGGAATGACTCTCAGACYGGAAACAAGAAATGCCCAGCCATTACAGGACACCATATATATGTCATATACAATTAAGGATATCTTCTATGGCAACCCCATTTTGAATATTATACACAGTAGTTTCCTGATCCCTAATGAAGGAACACAAGTCCAATTTCCATGCTGCCAAATCTAAGGTCATTGTTTTGTTTTTCCGATCTTTGATGAATTGGCATTCACTTTTAACTTTTGTAACATACCTAGACTGAAAAATTCTCAGACCCGCTAATGAAAGTAGCAACTTTTGCTCACCCAAAGGAAGAAATACAAATTAGCAATACAAACACCAAATCACCACCTATTYCGAGCCAAAACAACTTCATACCAAAGAAAGCCCATATCGAACTGCTACCTAACGATAGACGAATAGAAACAAGCAGCTACTCTTGCTAAAGAATTCGACATAGGCCCACAGGAACAGGCGAGAGCATGTATAAACAGGCACACAATGAGAAAAGCAGGATTAAAGTGTAGGAAGTACCCAATCGAGGAAGAACTATAAGGCGATGAATCGACATTTGAAGCAGCAACTGCTTCGCAACAAAAGCTTCTAATCCGGCTTCTACTACGGGAATTCCCAGAGCCAAAATTCAAGTCTTGGTGGTAATTCTTGAAGCAAATTTGGTTGGATACTAAGGTGCGCACAWGTGGTACACGGGTAAGGAAATTTCTTCGGTAACTTGAACTCCGTAGCAGTGAAGAAAACAAACCATTTGTGAAGACTGAAGTGAAAGCAGGGTTGGCCGCACTGGCCATTTTTCTGGGTTTTTTGCGGGGTTTATCACCCTCAGTTCAAGAACCAAACAATAACCATCGGTTCAAGAATCCTCCCTCCAAGCTTCAGGCTATGAATAAGTAGTCTCGTTGTCCTCCGTTCTTAGATTTTTGCTGGACTAGTGTATTGGGCTTGACTAMGATTATGAATTTGGACTTCGCAGTTGGGCACCTTCCGTTCTCTGACRCTACATTAATTAATTTGTCAATTTTTTCATAAGAAAAGRCCTACCTATTAGGAAGAGAACAGACAACTTATGCCTTCAGAAATAAATAACTCCTTTATACTAAATAAATCCYAAAAACWATTTAATGATTTAATTATAAATTATTTCTTTTTTAGTTTCTAAGAAATTAAAGAAAAAGAATAAATATTCAGAATAAACGAGAATTTTATTTTTGCCATTTTCCAAAGTAGATCATAGATATTCGGATATGTAAGAATAAATAGTTAATAAAGACCATAATTTTCAAGAACTTTTTCCCTTCAACATCAGAATGCCAATCTCAATCCATCCTCCCATTATGACTCTCATGCAAGACCTAGTCTCTGAAGCCTTCCCAAGAAAGGCAACAAGGGTTGCTACAAAAACCATTGACAGGATGCGAAACTGCTGCAAGTGAACTCCTCAGGTTCTGATCATCTTTCACAATCGAAGCTAACAACAATGGCACTGAACCTGCCAGAATATAAGAATCGAAGCTGCAACAGCTATTTGAGTTGGACTTGGTGGCGGTGCGCCAGAGCTCTAACTTTCCCCACTCTGAGGTCTCTTTCGTTTTTGGACCTCACTATATCAACCTCTGTATAAACTGAAACAAACTCTGACGTRGCCATTGTTGAAGCACCAGCTAATAAGCTTACAAATCCTTTAATGATTGCATCCAACGGCTTCATTTTAGGCCTAAGCAGTCCTGCTTCCATTACTAGTAAAGTACTAGTCAAAACCAGCCCCTCATTGCTCCCTAAACCAACTGCTCTAAGCCACTGCGCCCTAGGAGAATAATCGGAGTACTTTTCTTCTCTAAAATATTGGCGTTTTACTTCAGAATTTGTTGGATCACTAGTTATAGGGGTTCCCATTATTGATGACACGAAGGTAGAAGTAAGGAATGCAGGCAATATTGGACATGCAAGGCTTCATCTTATAGAGGAAATTAGACCAAAGAAATCTTTGTTTTAACTCTTGAAGCCTTTTATCTAGTAAAATCGATGTTCTATAGAAGGCTTGATAAGTTCCGTGACGGGTCATGCCTTCCGATATAGGAAAGTGCATGAACCGCGTTCTGTGGTTTCAAATCCAAACGCAAAATTTCCGTAAGTCATAAGTGGGATTTGTTGCAACCAATTGCCATGGTTTTTTATTAGGCTACCAGAAATGCAAAGGAAGAGACAGTTTTAACAGCTGCGTAACAAATTTTTTGGTCTGAGAAGCCAATATGTACCGCTTCCAACCACAAGAACATTATAAGTACTTCACCAAATTCTATGCAAAAAATTGAAAKAAATGATCTGCACTTGCCAATAGTTCCCTATCAAGTTTGCTTTTCACACCTCGGTGCTGGAAAAGAAAGCATAGTAGTATAAACTGTGGATATAGTACTAAGGTAGAGCAGAAGAACTTATTGCCATTACAATCAATAGTCATGTTGACCAGCTTTTATGTCATGTTCCTAGTTCTTAGAACTCCTAACCAACCGTACAAGATCCAAATACTTTGGATACTAAATTATAACATTGTACCTAGATCGAAATTTTATACTTTCATACATATAAAATTATATGTATTATAATAACATCTATGCAGGAACTCATTTAGGTCATAAGACTAGATTGATTAAACCAACTCAAATCTTCAATGAGATTACTAAACTATCACCATGTATATATATATGTCTCTTTTATGGAAGGATATTGATTTGGGACTAGCATAGGGTTAAGTATTGGTACATTTGTTGGTCAATTCTTTTGCCCCACCTTTTCGGGACTAGGGTCCACAAATAATAATAGGATGAATTTCACTAAGACACAACCAATGTTCAGCTTCTTTTTCTTCTCAGACAACCCGTARGTTATAGCTTCTTCAGGATAACATAATCAAGGATYTTCAGACTTCGATTTTTCTAAAATATTATCTGAACCCTYGGGAGCAAGGTTAAGGCTTATAATTTGCTATTCTAAACCACAGCTTAGGTGCCTTGGTTGTTTGTTCAGTCAAGAGTAGAACTGTACTCAGATAAAGAAAATAGTCTTGGAGAATGCATATCCTTAGAATTTTTCGGTTGAAAAGCAATGACTTTACCAACCATTCGATATTCAAATTTCTTTTCGAAGATGAAGCATTATGACTSCGCATTCAATGTTGCCTGCTAATACTAACTTGATTGAAGCAGTTTGATTCAGGTCTKTGTTCGTCTACTAGCTAATGAACACAACACCGGTGACTATGAATTAACACAAAACGTTGAGTGTTTGTTCCCCGACTGAATGTTTTTGAAGCATAAGCTCTATCATCGTACTATGAAAATCTTCATTAATGCACTGTTAAACTCTTCTTTGATACTTAAACCTGTTTGGTCTAGAATTAATGTATTTGTGTTTGACAGAAAATCGGTCCATCATCATATCATGAGATGTGGTATGTATTTACTAGCAGTAATTGAGGGCAACTTTTCTGATTGGAATATATATGTTAAAATGGATATTTGTTTTTGACTTCTTTTCCTTTTGGTTTTAGGAAGTAATATCGATCTTTCTTGATATTGCAATTCTGCATTCTCTGCTTTCTTGCTTACAACTTTCAGGAACAGCTCGTTTTAATGCTATGCAACTTTTGAGCTACAGGCAATGAATAATCACAAADGAAACCGTACAAAATGTAGATGTTTCTGGTGAAATATTCAATACAACTGGTAAGTAGTAGATAAAAGTCATTTACTCACCTCCGTTCGCTTTCCTTATAAAGGCATACGTCTGTTTAAGAGTTCTACAACGAGGACCATAGTTACCCTGCATAAACCCGACACACAACACACACAKACTAGAAACCAGAAAAATGGAGTTGATGGACCTTGCTATCCTCTGCATGGCAACTATCTTGCTGTGTTTATGGTGGCGATACTGGTCGACCACAGGTGGCGGATTAAAAAACCTACCACCAGGGCCACCAGGTTGGCCACTTGTGGGCAACCTGTTTCAAGTCATCCTCGAAGGCAGGCCCTTCATATTTGTGGTACGTGATTTACGTGCCAAGTACGGTCCAATCTTCACCATGCAAATGGGGCAACGCACTCTCATTATCATCACGAGTTCTGAGCTCATCCATGAAGCCCTAGTAGAGAAAGGCCCTCTCTTTGCAAGCAGGCCACCAGACTCTCCGATTCGGCTGCTGTTTAGCGTTGGAAAATGCGCCATTAACTCGGCTGAATATGGCTCTCTCTGGCGTGTTTTACGCCGGAACTTTGTCACTGAGTTGATAAATCCYACGAGAGTCAAACAATGCAGCTGGATAAGAAGATGGGCCATTGAGAATCACATGAAGAGGCTTCARAACCAGGCTTCCACGAAGGGTWACATAGAGGTTATGAGCGATTGTAGGCTCACAATATGCATCATTCTCATCTGCTTATGCTTTGGAGCAAAGATCTCTAACGAATGGATTAGGGATATCGAGAGCATACTCAAAGAAGTTATGATGGTTACATTGCCAAAACTTCCAGACTTTCTGCCGGTGTTTACACCACTATTTCGTCGTCATATGAAGGAAGCAAAGAAGCTGAGGAAGAGACAACTGGACCGTTTGGTACCTCTGATTAGGGACCGCAAAGCGTTTGTTGAGAGCGGTGGAAAGGCTAGCAGCACAAGGTCAGAAATGGTGAGCCCTATTGGTGCAGCCTATGTTGATTCTTTGTTCAAGCTTGAACCTCCTGGCCGTGGCAAGCTCGGTGAAGAAGAAATTGTAACACTCTGCTCCGAAACCATCAGCGCAGGAACTGATACAAGTGCAARAGCAGTTGAATGGGCTTTGCTTCACTTGGTCACGAATCAAGAGATTCAAGAAAAGCTATACAAAGAAATTGTGGACTACGTAGGAAAAGATGGTGCTATCACTGAAAATGATGTGGAAAAAATGCCATATCTTGGTGCAATTGTGAAGGAAACTTTCCGAAGGCATCCACCTAGCCATTTCTTGCTATCACACGCTACCAAAGAAGATACTGAGCTAGCAGGGTACGCAYTCCCTGCCAACACCAACGTAGAGCTGTACACTGCATGGATTACCCAGGACCCTAACTTATGGGAGGACCCCGACGACTTCAGACCGGAGAGGTTTCTCACTGGGGACGGAGTCGATGTCGACATCACCGGAATGAGAGGGGTAAAGATGCTCCCGTTCGGAGCGGGCAGGCGGATTTGCCCAGCATGGACTCTGGGTACGTTGCATGTCCATATGTTGCTTGCTYCCATGGTACATAAATTCAAATGGGTTCCTATCCCAGATAACCCACCTGATCCTACGGAGACATTTGCTTTCACTGTTGTAATGAAAAATCCTCTGAAAGCAATAGTTTTGCCTAGGGCAATCAGTCCTGTCTAATTTTATAGTCAACAGAAGTAAATCTATTCTTCTGAATGGTTTCAAGATTTGAAGTGATTAGCTGATAATTATCGGGCTTTCCTTGAATTAATCTGTTCAAACTCAACAAGTACACTATGAAGAATGCTGCATTCCAGGATGGGATTGTTCTTACCAGAATGGCTTTATTTTTTATCAAAGGTCGTTTGTTTGACTTTATTTTTCATTCAGCTATTAATGGCTTTAATGTACTCTGATATTGTGTTATAATCTTCATTGTAATCTCACATAGGATTCTGAAAATCTTGATATTGTGTTATCATTCAGTTATTAATGGCTTTAATGTAATCTGATATTGTGATATCATCTTTATTGTAATCTCACATAGGCCTCTAAAAATCTTGAAAAAGAACTGATAAGACAACACGAGAGTGTGATACCCTCCCAGGCCCGTTTGATAAAATTCCAATTTGACACTAAAGTTTAAAAATTAATTGAATCTCTTAACGTTAAATATTTATTTTATAATGCCTAAATTTAAATATTAAATTTGGTAATCTATAGGGTGTCATTTAATAAACTTACAGTTTGAAGTCTGAATCACAGGTCTAAAGTCTGAAATTTGAAGTTTGAGAAATAATTTAATTCTCAAACTCTAAGATTTTGCTTTATAATGCCTAAATTCGAATATTAAATTTGATAATCTAATTTGAAATATCTTAATATATATTAAGTTAATATATTATTATTCACAATTTATAAAAAGAAATTAAAAAGCACTTAATAGTAAGATATCTTAAAATTAGATTATCAAACGAACTTAATTTATTTAATTTTAAGTATTGAATTGAGTTATCAAATAATGTCTAAAATGACATTATTTCGATGTCTTCAAATTATAAATAATAATAAGTGAAAAATAAAATCAAACGATAGTATTTAATTAGAATTGAAGCCGTCTTCATAATATAAAAGAAAAAAAAAGAATCTAGGAAGAGCAATTATATTTATATGAGAATTGACTTCTGAAGAACGTAGAATTATCCTCTGAATCGATCATTTTCATTCTTGAATAGCAACTATAGAGACCGAATTTCCTCCATCATCATGAGCCAAGGGAATTAATTTGTGCTTCCCTGCAAATTATATAGTACAAAATGGGTAAAACGATCATTTTCCAGTTAAATTGTCTTTCTGAGATGAAGCTCGATAGGCACTAAATATGAACATTTACTATTGATTGGACTTCGTGGCAGAAAATGTCTGCAGGGACAGTTGAAACATAAAGATACCATTAACGAATGAGGACCAAACAATGGTTTCTCTAGCCGTTAATGGGTTGGTGGATATTGCCATTGCCAGAGCATACTTATAATAATATGAACCTTCTCAAAATGCAGATTATTCAAAACGTATAGGTCATTTATGACCGGACCGGTTTGGTGAAGAAGCAACTAACCAGTGATTTMWGTCTAAGGGTGGAGATAGGAGCGGGAGTAACAATTTTTTTGAAATATTTTTTAAAAATTTTACGATATTTATATTTTTTTATATTTGTATAAGATTTTTGTCTTACAAATATTATTTTATTTCATCTTTCAATATTTTAATTATTTACTTTTATCCTTTTAAAATTAAATTTTTTATTCCATCCACTAGGGATGTTCTTTTGTTTCTGATTTAAAAACTCAATTTTAAATTTTTTATCATACAAATCGAATTGAAAATAAAAAATAATCAAATCGATTTTATAAAGATTTTATAATGTGCTTTAATTAATTTATTGTATCCGATACATTTATTATTTCCATTCGTTCAATTAAAATGATCAGTGATGGAACTATCAACTTGCTATCATTCCTATGTTCCAATTTTGTCCTTTTCTTTTAAAATGGGTCGATTTGGTCCCTCCAAACTGAAAAGTTGTTCAAATGTGGTCCTCATGCTAGTTTCCCGAAGAAGGGCATATATGCAAAAATGACATCTTTTGAAGGACTTATGTAGAATATTAAGAAGAGAGAAGTCTTTCTTTGTTTTCTTTTTCCTCCCCTCCATTCCCCTCTCTCTGAGGCCGTGCAACCGGAGACCCCAACTTCGCACTTCATCTGTTTTTGTTTGTCCTTTTTTTTTTTTTTTTTCCCCTTCCATTTTTTTCCTCTTCCCACACGGCTCTTTTCCTTCCCCTCTTTTCTTTCCTTCTCCCCGAAATGGACCATTGCCAGAACAGCCAAAATTCACCCCACTATTATCTCCTCCGTCTTCAATCAATAGGTCATTTCAGAATTTATAAAATTTTAATTATCTCTAACAATTTTTAACTTAAAAATATTGGCTCGGATGGTATTTTGTGACATGATTTGATTTTTCAAAATCAATCTCTAATAATTAATACTAAATTCTGATTTATTGAAATGAATTTTTGTATTTGAATGGTAATTGGGCTTTGATATGAAGAAGTTAATGATATTTGTAAAATAAACTTTTATCTTCATAATATATCGTATAAATCTATGAAAAGTTCATGGATCGTTAATTTGGAGATGTAATCTATCAGAAGGACCAATGACATTTTGGAGGGACCGAATTGAAACACTCTAAAAGAGAGGGACGAAATTGAAACATTGTGACATTTTGGAGAACTAAATTCTCATTAGCCCTGAATAAAGACATAGCACAAGACTTCCTCTCGAACACAGAAACGCCCAAAGACGGGGAGATGGATTGGTGGGTGGCGATGCCAAAGGTGGAGCTACACGCCCACCTTAACGGGTCCATCAGAGACTCCACTCTACTGTACGCTTTCTCGCATGTCCACTTAATTTTGTTATTATAGGTTCTCTTAGAATTCAATACCCAAACATTGCTTATTACTCTGAATTTGCATTGTTAGTGTTTAATGATATTGTTTTTCTTCTGTAATACAATAGATGCCCAGAAATTATGTGTGTTAGACTGTTCTTTTCTTAATTTTTTCTGTAATTGGAAAGACAAACAAAACATCAAGCAGGGTTGCTCTTGCAGGTCGAAACAACTGAAAGTTGATACTTTTCCTAGTTTTGATTGTTCTGCATCAACTTTATCTCATGCTTGAAAGCATTTTGGCTTGAATTTTTCTCATGAGTGCTTGATTCTGTTACATTTTAAGGGAAGACAGTAAGGTTCTCTCCTCAGGGTCTGGATTATGTATTAAAGCTCATCTATCTGCTCTTGAGGTTGTTATTTTGTTGTCACTATCTCTACTTATGGGTATCCGGTTCGCACGCAGGGAACTTGCAAGAGGATTGGGGGAAAAAGGAACTATAGTTTTTCCTAACATAGAGCATGTTATATTAAAACGTATGTCCGGTTTGCTTTTGCAACTTCAATCTTAAATTCTCATTCCCAAAAGTGCTGGAATACCTGATATTGAGCAACTCTCTCTTCAATTCAGATGATCGATCCCTTCGTGAAGTTTTCAAATTGTTTGATTTAATCCATATTCTTACAACTGACCATGAAACTGTTACAAGAATTACTAAAGAGGTATATAGAACTTTCTCTCTCATCTGGAAAGGGGCTTCAGACGGACTGGTCATAATTTTTCTGTAAATTTACTCATGTTGACTAATAGGTTGTTGAAGATTTTGCAGCTGAGAATGTTGTGTATTTGGAATTAAGAACGACTCCCAAGGTAATTGCTTGTTTACTTGAATCCWGTTCTTGTTTGTGGATTAACACTTGATTTGGATTCATAACTKTAATGGTCTTCCTCTTGCTTTGAGAACCACTATCAGAAAAAGCAATCTTGACAACTAGTTATGCTCTGTCATGAGTATTAGTTGATTTGAAGTATCATGAATAATTGGTGTTGGCATTGATTGCACCGTGCAATTGCATGTGTAAAGTTCAGTTTTCTTTTCCCTGAGACAGAGGAATGATGCAAAGGGGATGAGCAAAAAGTCATACATGCAAGCTGTTTTGGAGGGTTTAAGGGCTGTCAGCAAAGTTGATATTGATTTTCTTCATAAATTGGATGGAGAGGCTCTTGCAAATTCTCATTTTGAAAGTAATTTACATGGGGTTCCTCCGAAGAAAAAGATATACGTGAGACTTCTTCTAAGTATTGATCGTCGTGAGACAACAGAAGCTGCAATGGAAACTGTATGTTAGTGACACTGGATCAGTAAAAGAGTCTTAAGTTTCATATGTTCTTTAAAGGCCAGATTCAATTTTCTTTTCTTTGTGAAGGTTAACCTTGCTCTGCAAATGAAACAGTTGGGAGTWGTAGGAATTGACCTCTCTGGCAATCCAGCTATCGGTGAATGGTAATCATGTGTTACGTTTCTGGTACATTGTATGTCTATGTAGCCCATTGTTGAATATAGACTTCTGATAATCAGATCCTCTTTCAAATTTAGGCAAACATTTTTGCCTGCTTTGAAGTTTGCTAAAGAGCAAGGACTTGCAGTTACTCTTCACTGTGGAGAGGTGGATTTCACTTGTCCTTCTTTCTTAGCTTTCTCCTTCTGTTTTGTTACTTGAATTGCTCTGACTAGCTATTCTGGTATGTTAGTGCTTGTAGGTACCCAACCSAGAGGAAATCCACGCAATGCTAGATTTTTTTCCCGGGAGAATTGGGCATGCCTGTTGCTTCGAAGCGGATCACTGGAGAAAATTGAAGTCATCTAAGATCCCGGTTAGACGTCTAATTTTGATTTTCCTTCTTCAAGAGTATGTACAATTGTTAAATAGGAGAGCATATGTATGTTGCTTTCTGTACTGTCTAAGAAAATGAAAAAGTGAATGCATTGTTGAATAAGTGTAGCAGTTGATCTTTAACTTCTTTTATCTTCAAAGAATAAACTTTGCTTGTCATGTGAATTATTTCCCAACTCTGTCCTATGGGTGAATGCATATATTTTAACCTTTTTCCTCATTTTGGTCATTCTTTGCTTCCTTGCCCCAAACCACCTCCTCACTCAGGAAAATAAGAATGAAAGAAGAAAAAGGAAAAAGAGAATTCAAAATATGCAAGGAATCGTGTGATTTTGTCATGCTGATTTTGTCATGCATTTGACATTTTGATGCAACTTTTGTGTTTCATTAGAAGATTTGGTTGAGATTCTAAAATTTAATTGTCCTGCATGCAAACAGGTCGAAATTTGTTTGACATCAAACATCAAAAGTGAATCAATATCTTCTCTGGATGTTCACCATTTTGGTAAGCCTTCCAATTYCAATATCAGTTCTTAGTTTTTATCAAGGAAAGATAATTTTGGTCTTCGTCAAAATTTCCTCTTAAGACGCAGTTTAGGCAAGCTTGCTATTAACAAAATCACTCCTCTGTTGATTACTGCTTTTGCTTTTGTGACTATATCTGTCTTCTGTGCAGCTGATTTATATAATTCAGACCATCCAGTAATCCTGTGCACTGATGACTCTGGTGTATTCTCTACTAGTGTCTCAGAGGAGTACAGCCTTGCTTCTATTACATTTGGTATGACTATTTACTACAGAATGCATATTTCTGGGGATTAAACAAAATAATTTTTGTGATGTTTCCTGTTATTTCCAAGGTCTTGGGCAGAAAGAAATGTTTAAACTCGCGAGCAGCGCCATCGAKTTCATTTTTGCTGGCAATGAAGTTAAAGAGGAATTAGAGGAGATATTTGCATCAGCTTCTGAGGAGCTGGAGTTGTGATTAGAATTGCTTCCCAATATCAGATAGCAGGCTAGTGGTATTTAGCCTTCAGTACTACCTTCACAGACTCTGTTCAGGAAAGCTTGYGTTCTGTGTTTCTGAAATTTGTACGACTTTACAAACCCTGTATGCAGCATTACCTCTTGTAACTATTAGCTTTGCCRTTAAACCTGCATATCAACCTTTTCTGCGATATATGACATTGAAAGCAAAGCTAAAACAAGCTTAATGAAAAGAATGAAGAATTAAAAGTAAAAATTTCAAGATTCGTCTTTTTCATGGTTTGATTCAAAGTGTTTTCATAAAATTTAATCCCACTAAAATTTGACGGTTTGACTGGATTTGGAGTTAAATGTGGGATTTCGATTTACCATTTGTTCCAAAAAACACTTTTTGATGCCGACAAAGACGGAGGCTGGGGCTCTACATCAACTAGAGTTCAAATTAAAGGAAAAAATAAAAAAAGAAGAAAGTAGGGCTAGCATGGAAGACTCATGTAAATTACGACGTCGTCAGTTCTGATTCTTCCTCTAAGCCTATGATAAATGTCCTTTAATTAAGGGAGACTCGAAACGGCGTCGTAGGTGTTGCCTTGCTCATTTAGCAATGAGCAACCTCTGGTCCTCTCTGTACCTGACGGACCGTCTTTCTCTTTCAATGATTCGTTTCGTTATTTGAATTCTTCTCTCTGCACACGGACAAAATTTACTTAATAAGCTTAAACCCTCGACAAATTTGAGTTTCTCTTTTTTTTTTTTCTAATTTTTGTCTGGAGAAAAGAAAAATTTAAATTCGATAGACATTCATGATTAATATTTAATCGGGAATCGCYTCATAAACCTTACTTCAATTTAACAATGTCGTGGGGATTGGGTTGGAAACGCACATCGGATTCTTTCCACCTGACGTTAAGTTATGGTACCGATGATGGCTTCGATGATGCCAGCCCAACGCCATCCAGATCGTCAACATCATCGTCGACCGCCGGCGGGGGATCACCATTTTCCCCGTCTTCGCCCACCGCTACATCTTACCCACCAAGCAATCACGAACATTTAGGTTTCCGTGTCGACCTCGACTGGACGGCTGGRGAGGACGAGGATCAGGTTGCTCTACGGTTACAGTCACAGGTTATGGTCGCGTTGCCTTCTCCTCAGGACACCGTGGAAGTTGAGCTGAAGGAGAAGAGGGGTGACTCGAGGGATGTTGAACATGGTGGGGACGATTTGGCAAGTGTGGAAAATGGCGGGGAATGTATTGATACTTCCGGGGTGGGGGTGGAGATGAGGGTGGTGAAGAGAAGGGAGGCGTTGAAAGGGGTGTTGATGTTCAAGGCGGGAGGATCGGGCCAGCAGAGCGATGGAATGGGGGTCCTAGCGAAGTTGATGAGGTCCAATTTTGCAAATGGAGCAGGAGGTGGCGGAGTTGGTGAAGGAGTTGGAGTGGCGGTCAAGGTCGGGGTTTGTGCTGAGCATTGGAAAAGTGTTACTGCTATCAGCCTGTGTGCTCTTGGATTATCTGTAAGTGCTTCTTTTTCATAAACTTTCTTGCGTTCTGTTTATGCAAAAGGAGGTGAAGGAAAAAACAGAATTCTAAAGAACGATCTCTTTCTTTTATGTATTTTCTTGCATTCGATTGTTCTTGTTTGTATTGCAATTTGGAACATGAATTTAGTGGTCTGTTCCTGTGCAAAGGTCTGTTCTTGAATTTGCACAGGATGAGTTGGTCTTAATTTTGTTATTCCTGCTGCGGGAATAAGGAGAAGTGTAATGTCTAAGACCTATTTTTTAATCGGCAAAAAAAAAAGGAATTTCCTGTCTGAGTCCCACCCTGCTTGTTGAGTTTTTGCACAAGGGAGATTGTGCTGGAGTTGTAGATCTTAAGACTTCCAATCAAGCTAAACTTAGTTCCGTAGTTCATTCAATATAGAAAGCTGGAATTTCCAATTTGAGTAGGTTTGTGATTTCATGTGCCTAATGCAATTTGATACTTGCTTTCCTTGTTAACACACAAGTTGAAAAAGGTGTAGTGAGATGAATAGTTTGGTCGGTAGCAATGTATCGTTGAAAATTATCATGACAATAATTTTTGTACTCAGTGTGATCTTAGTCATATATCTACTGGTGGGGATTGTTACTCATAATTATGAGATGCCCATCAAATGTCATGAAATAGTAATTTAGAGAGATGAGACTTCAAATGTTATCCYTTGGGGTCGATTTAAAGTAAGCAGGTTTAACAAAGAGGKWAATGTTATGTTTTCTTTTCAGAGTTAACAATAATGCATCAGGAGCTTCCAACAATGCCTTTGTCCATCATTTAATAAGAATTTTTGCTGCAAGAAGCTTGGAATTGATCTGTTCCATTAAATAAATATTAGTTCAACTATTTCTTAGAACCAGTGCTCTACAGGTCTTGCCGCTGGAGATAACCCAACTGCCTCTACTTGAGAAGCTATACATTGACAATAACAGGCTATCAACTTTGCCACCTGAGCTTGGCGAGTTGAAAAATTTGAAAGTTCTTGCTGCTGACTACAACCTGCTTGTCTCCGTACCTGGTAAGCTTGAACCTGTTAGGACTACATAGTGGAAGTCGAACATCAGAAGAAGTATCTTTGTGGAATCGTTTGTGTAAACTGTAAATATTATTAGTTGAACTGAGACAAGTAGACATGCTTATTTTTCTTATTGTGATTGTAATTTGTTGTTTTGATTGGCATATGTAAACAGTTGAGCTAAGGCAATGTGTTGGATTAGTTGAGTTGTCATTGGAACACAACAAGTTGGTCAGACCCATTCTTGATTTCAGGTCATTCAAACCTAACACATGTAAGTACAAAAGACTTAAATTTGTGACCTTTCTTGAGGTGTAATGTTTGTCTTCTGCTTGATGACAGGTCTATGGCTGATTTACGTGTTCTAAGACTCTTTGGAAATCCCTTGGAATTTCTCCCTGATATTTTACCATTGCATAAACTTCGACATTTATCTCTTGCAAACATTAGGATTGTTTCAGATGACAATTTGAGATCAGTCAGTGTACAGATAGAGGTAGTGAAGAATAGTCCTATTGCAGTTAGATTTTCATTTCACTTCGCTGGTGGTTGAATACACTTTTCCTTCTGGTCTTCATTCAGATGGAGAATAGTTCTTACTTTGTTGCATCTCGACATAAACTGAGTGCCTTCTTCTCGCTCATATTCCGCTTTTCTTCGTGTCATCACCCTTTGCTTGCATCTGCCTTGGCGAAGATAATGCAAGATGAAGGAAACAGGGTGGTTGTTGGCAAAGATGAGAATGCAGTGCGGCAGCTGATAAGTATGATAAGTAGCGAGAATCAGCATGTGGTGCGGTAGATTTTCTTGGTTGAGTTTCTTGTGCTGGTCTTTAATGTCTTGTCAGATCCATTGTATAATTGTTTGCCCCTTCTCTCAGGTTGAGCAAGCCTGCTCTGCTCTTTCAGCACTTGCCTCAGATGTTACTGTGGCAATGCAATTGATAAAGTCAGACATCATGCAACCTATTGAAAAAGTACTGAAATCTGTTAGCGCAGAAGAAGTGATCTCTGTGTTGCAAATTGTTGTGAAGTTGTCCTTTTCATCTGACATGGTTTCTCAGAAAATGTTAACCAAAGATATCGTGAGATCTTTGAAATCGTTATGCAACCATAAAAATCCAGAGGCAAGCTTTCACTCAGAGATTCTGTGTATCTGTGCTTTTCTGCTTCCAGGTTTCTTTCTTATTCTTCTGATTGATTTTTATTTATTAGGTGCAAAGATTAGCTTTATTTGCAGTGGGAAATTTAGCTTTCTGCTTGGAGAACCGCCGTAGTCTTGTTACTTCAGAAAGCTTACGGGATCTTCTTCTGCGCCTAACGGCTGCATCTGATCCACGCGTAAATAAAGCTGCAGCTCGTGCTATGGCAATTCTAGGTTCGTAATGTTAATAGTTATGTTGCCATAAAAACTTTTGAAGTTGTTAATTGATTGTTATGTTTATATTCAACCATCTAGGGGAAAATGAGGTTCTGCGCCGTGCCATCAAAGGCAAACAAGTTTCGAAGCGAGGGTTGCGCATCCTATCAATGGATGGTGGCGGCATGAAAGGTCTGGCAACCGTAAAGATGCTTAAAGAAATTGAGAAGGGTACTGGGAAGCAGATACATGAGTTATTTGACCTAATTTGTGGTACTTCAACGGGTGGCATGCTTGCAGTTGCTCTTGGGATCAAATTAATGTCTTTGGAAAAATGTGAAGAAATCTACAAAAAGCTTGGTGAGTTCTCTGCATAAGATCGTTCTGACCCTTCAGAGCTGCAGTTTTTTGTCATTTCATGGCTTCATGGCTTCATTGTGGTCAGGGAAACTTGTGTTTGCGGAACCTGTTCCCAAAGACAATGAAGCAGCAACTTGGAGAGAAAAATTGGATCAGCTTTATAAAAGCTCATCGCAAAATTTAAGAGTCGTTGTGCATGGATCGAAGGTATGTTATTATGTCCTACTCCCTTTTTGCTTATCTTTTTATTTTATTCGCATGGCTTTTGTGATCTTTAATAATAGTAACGTGGAATAGTTTGGAATACTGTCAGAATGGAAAAGCTTTTGTCATATCATCTTCTCTCTTTCTTTCGAAAATTTATTTACATACACATTCGGTTTAGAATGTCAGCATTTCGTAACTTTTTTTTTTAAAAAAGAAAAAATCAGGTTTTAAAAAAGTAATCCTGTCACTTTCGGTTTTATTTTCATTTTTTTCCACTTTTGGATGACATCACATTTGTCCAATGAAAATAGAGAATGATATTTTATCTGTTTTCAGCACAGTGCAGATCAGTTTGAGCGGTTGTTGAAAGAGATGTGTGCTGATGAGGATGGAGACCTTCTGATAGAGTCAGCAGTGAAAAGGGTTCCCAAAGTCTTTGTTGTATCAACTCTGATCAGTGTTGTGCCAGCTCAGCCTTTCATATTCCGCAATTACCAGGTGTGATATGGATAAATTATTGTATTATTGACCAGTCATGTCTTAATTTTCTATGTTAATGTGCACTTCAAAATTTAAGAGGTTCTGTTTATCTTGTTTTTGGTGATGAAATGCAGTACCCTGCCGGCACATCTGAGATCTCATCTGCAATTTCAGAAAACTTGGGAACTGGTGGGCTGGGAGCGGTCACCACCGGAGCTCAAGTTGGATACAAGCGCAATGCCTTTCTTGGAAGTTGTAAACATCATGTGTGGCAGGCTATTAGAGCATCATCTGCGGCACCATATTACCTTGATGATTACTCGGATGGTACTTATTCCCATTCCTGGTCTGCCGCTGATGACATAGTCTCTTGTTCAATCTTCAGTTAATTCACTGTGTTTRCACTTGTATCTTGTTATCTTACTCTCTGCAGGCATATACCGCTGGCAAGATGGCGCTATTGTTGCAAACAATCCTACTATTTTTGCTATACGAGAAGCACAGCTTTTATGGCCAGATGCACGGATTGATTGCTTAGTTTCAATTGGATGTTGTTCTGTCCCCACAAAGGTGCTTTTATATCTCGTAATTATCTTAACAGTCTCATAGTTTTGAATATCTTTCTGTCCTTCCTCGTCCCCCCTGAACCAAACCTAGATTTTTGAATTCAATCCTGGATGGGCATAACTTCGAATTTAAAGATGTTCTGAGTCTTGGTAATTGTTGATTCTACATATTATTTGCTATAAAGCACCAATGTAATAGAGTGCTTTGTGCCAGCAATAGTCATTCATTGCTTTGTTGCACATGTAACTTGGTTGTGATGGCAACAGCCTCATTATTGTGCTCTATGGCATGGGTATTTTCTTAATTAAACGTGCATTACTGACATTTTAAAAGCACTTGCAGCTATATCATCTCTTTCTGTGGTTTAGTAACATTCAAGTGCGAACGAAAATGTTTTATGTTGCTAGTTGATATACTATATCTTCATTTTGACTTCATTTTGCATCTCTTATTTGGTGCTTTGCTGCTCTTATGTAGGTTCGAAAAGGTGGATGGCGTTATTTTGATACAGGTCAGGTGTTGATTGAAAGTGCATGCTCAGTTGATCGTGTGGAGGAAGCTTTAAGCACAGTGCTTCCTATGCTTCCTGATGTAGAGTACTTTCGCTTCAATCCAGGTGCATGTTTTGCTGATTACCATGTTCACGGAGTATCAATCCTACAACTTAAGACCAAGTTCTGTTGCTTTCATTTAATACTTCAATTATGTGATCATTATGTTGGGTACAACCTTTTGAAACACTCACCACCCTGCGGAAAAAGAAAAGGAAAAAAAAAAAAAAAAAACTAGAGAAGAAAAAAAAAATTCCATCTTCGTTTCTTCATGCATTTATTATTTGTTTGAAGTTTGGTTATGCAAGTAGCAGGCAGACAGAAGGCATTTCAGTGCCTGGTCCACCTATGGTTTAGCGATGCCATTAACTTTGTATTTTTAAGATACTGAATCATTGGCTCTTGACAGTTGATGAACGTTGTGACATGGAGCTGGATGAAACTGATCCCACAATCTGGTTGAGATTGGAAGCAGCCACTGATGATTACATACTGAATAACTCTATGTCATTCAAGCATCTATGTGATAAATTGCTGGAGAACTCACATGATGAGAAATTAGTGGAAAGTCTGAAGTTTCAGCAGTTCATTCAATCAAAAAGTTCAAAATCATGTAATTATGTTCTATATCCCTATATTGTTCTCTATCMAAAGGTCTCATTCTCTTATTTGATTGTTGGATGTATTTCAAGAACTTTTGTTGTTTGGCAGTGTTAGATGAAAATAGCCCTTCTTTAGGGTGGAGAAGAGGCGTGCTTCTTGTGGAGGCTTCTAATAGTCCAGATTCTGGAAGAGTTTTTCACCATGCTCGCTCACTAGAGTCGTTTTGTGCAGAGAATGGCATAAGGTTATCTATGACAAATTGCATCTCAGGGACACATAAGACAGGTCTAGGATCGACTTTCCCAACACCATTCACATCACCTATGTTTACTGGCAGCTTCCCATCAAGCCCATTYCTATATAGTCCTGATCTTGGGCCTCTGAGGGCTGGGAGGATTGATTTGGTTCCTCCTCTAAGCTTGGATGGATCTCAACCTGGAAAAACCACTGCCTCACCACCTGACTCTCCGGCCAAATGCAGGCAGCTTTCTCTGCCTGTTTTAGCGTTGCACGACAAATTAAAGAGTTCACCACAAGTTGGGGTTGTACATTTGGCTCTGCAAAATGACACAAGCGGCTCCATTTTAAGGTTCATTTTCCCTCACCATCTTCTTCCCCATTCTGCAATAGCCAATCCCCTCTTCAGGAAGCATTCCTGAGAGCGGGTTCTTCTGACATACRTTCATTTATTCCTGAGCTGTATTCATGTAGCTGGCAGAATGATGTATTTGTGGTTGCTGAACCTGGAGAACAGGCGGACAAGTTTGTGCAAAGTGTTAAGCACAGCTTGATGTCTATGATGCGGGGCCGACAGAAGAGGAATACATCTGTCATCACCAATATTTCAACTGTTTCTGAGCTGGTGTCATGTAGGCCGTATTTCCAAATTGGAGGTGTTGTTCATCGTTATATAGGGCGCCAAACTCAAGTAGGCTTCAATTCATTCTGTTTTCTCTACTTCTATGAGTTCGTTTAGTTTATGAAGTAATTTATGCTATCTTTCTGACTTCTTATGATATCCTTTGAAGGTTATGGAAGATGACCAAGAAATTGCTGCATATATGTTTCGTAGAACTGTTCCTTCAATGCACTTAACTCCAGAGGATGTTCGCATGATGGTATGTCCTGAATTGTCTGTGGTTTTTGGTTTTTGGTTTTTGATTTAGTTGGAAAACATCTCTGAATAGTACTCATATAGTTTGCTAAGTTATAAAGGTTACTTGGTGTGAATGATTTCAAACTTTATGAACATTTTGCACCATTCAACTACGAAGCTCACCATTCTTTTTGAAACTTAAGAAAGGTTTCGACTCACAAGTCCTTATGCTGTTAATTCCTCTCTTCTCCCTCCATGTTGTTCTTTTTCCCCTTTTTTACTGCAGCCCCTTAAGATGATGCACTACTACAGTAGGGCGGTGATTTAATTAAGTGTGAACTTTAGCCTCTTGAAGAAATTAGTTTAGTTTCCCTACCATATAACAATCAGTATTCTAATTTTGGGATATCACTTTTGATTCTTTTCTTTGTCTATTGTGGAGATGACGTTTTTGCTTTGCATTGGTCCCAGGTTGGCGCTTGGAGGGATAGGATTATAATATTCACGGGCATTTATGGGCCAACCCGAGCTTTAGTTAAAGCACTTCTGGACTCTGGTGCTAAAGCTGTTATATGCCCTTCTGTAGAACCTGAAGAAACACAGTTGACAAAGTTGGGGTCGGCTGAATTTAATATATTGGAGAATGGAAAGTTTGAGATTGGGGATGAAGAGGGAGAAGATGAAGACATGGAACCAGCCAGTCCAAGTAGTGATTGGGAAGATATTGAACCTGAGAAAGATGGAGAGCGTTCGATGACTTTTTGGGATGATGATGAGGAGGAATTATCTCAGTTTGTATGTCAGTTGTACGACTCTCTGTTTAAGGGTGGGGCGAGAGTAGATGTGGCCTTGCAACATGCTCGAGCCTCTCATCGGAGCCTTAGGTATTCATTCCATCTTCCCAGTACAAAATAAAGTATCCATTCTACAAAATCATCATACTGAAGAGTGTTGCAGAGGGAAATATTCCTTGAGAACATGCTCGTACGTGGCCAAAGTATTTTGGCACTATATTCCAATCGTGTTGTAAAGAATGTTTATACAGGAAACTATTATAGTTGGAGATGTATGTATATCAAGATAGGCCAAAACAATGGTCAAATAATGGGAGAAATAAGTATAGAAGGAATGATAAGAGATAAGAGTGGAGTTATATTTGATARAGAGTGTGTAATAATGAGGGGATACAAAATTTTGAGGCTCATTTTATTTATCTCGGATATTGTAATAAAGTCATTTATCATTGAGTATTCTGTATCTGTCATCCCATCCATGCTTATGGTATTGTGAGCCTCGTTCTTATGCATGTTAGTTCAYTGTAAATAAATGACACTTGGAACCTGGAGTAATCTAGATAAACTTGTAAGTGGTAGCCCACAAACGACGCTTACTTATGAAGCAAACAGGGTTCCATCTCATTTTATGCAATTATTAGTCTTGCACTCCGATAGAGTAGAGTTCAAGATGTATGTAAACTTGGGGGATCGGAGATCTGGAGGTTCTGACTCTAGATTAGGCTATCCGATAAAAAAAAAACGCTACAAATAGGCAGCAAGGGCACATATTTTACAGAAAGAAAATGCTATTCCACTACTCAGAATCAATGACATCCATCAATTATAGGTCTGAGACCACACAATGTGGGCATGAAGCATTCATATTTAAGCCATTCAATCATTTCACTTTAACGCTAAGCAATAATTTAAAGCGAGAAAAGCAACAAAACTTAGGACCACATTACCTAAATAAGTACTCAAGTTGGATTCATGAATGGAAAACAACTCAACTCTGTCCCTAAATCTTAGCCTAAACGCCAATGGTAATGTCATTTTACCACAGGATAACAGTATATTCCCAGTTCGCGGTAAGCATTCCAATTGATATTGTTATGGGAAAAGGAAAGAAGTAAAGTTTTTATAGGTGATCTCAATTAGGGATCATCACCGAACTGCAGCATATACTAGTCATTATTATTTGTAAAAAGAAAGGTTTTGAGTTTCTTGCATGCTTTGATTGCAAATCTATAATTATGCATTCTCATGGTGTCTGCTTTTGAATAAAGCATGTCTAAAAACGCATAATAAAGACATCGAAAAAGAGGTGATCCAAGCTCAAAGCAAACAATTGTCAAAGAGTTTAAAGACAYKCTTGAAACSACCAAACTTCAATATCAAGAAGCCTCTGGAGGCACTGAAATGTATAGACAAACTCTATATAGTGTGAGCAACATTTCAAGCAGAATCCCTGATAAAATGGGTGCAAGTGCTCCAGTTGAGGTTGGCACTAGGGGTACTGTGGGATCACTTCTCAAGAAGGAGATTGAGTACTTTCGAAGACTTGAAATAGATTGCTGTGGAAGTTCTCAGACAAATGTGCCGGAATTGGCATCAGGTGGTGGTAATTCTTGGCCTAGTTTCAGATTCTGGAACATGACATGGAGAAGGAAGAAAAGAAGAGGTAGTGGAGTTCGCCCGGGCCTGTGTTCTCTGGTGGAAGTTGCAAGTAGCCATCGGCTGAATGAATTTCCTAGCTTCAGATACAGAAATTTAAGAGTTGATAGTAAAGAGTTTGAGATCTCTAGCGAAATAGACTAGTATTTGTTAGATTCTTGAGCCAGATATCAACAATCACCAAATTTTTCCTCTTGATCCCTCTCTGATCAATCACCATCCACGAGCGGCATCTTCTTCGAAGGTGATAACTCATAAACTCTACCATTTTTTGCCTGCTTTGCAAGTCGCACCGTTTTCCTATTGCTTGCAAGCTAAATTATTTAGGCGATGCATCCAACAAAGTTCTCTTCGGATTGCAAAAATATTAGCTGCATAATTTATCCTGTAAAGATTTGTGAGCTACTTTATCTATAGGTTTGATCATGCCAGTGTGATCCTTGATGAATGCTGTATTGTAGCCGGAGATCATTCTTCTCCGGTAACAGCATTCATACTAAGTCTTTGAGCCAATAAGAAAAGAAGAAAATTTGGTGATAATCCACATAAAATTTTCCATTTTCCTACAAGATGTTTGCTATTGGCTACAATTCTTATTTGAGTGTCCTCTAAAAAGATAACGCAAAGAATTTTCAGCCTGCAGAGTTGAAGATTAAATTCCAATCCTTGTTTCAGTTTTGAGAAAGTTCTTGGGCACCATTGAACAAATAATTTAAACAGTACTTGAACCAAGAAACATGGACGTGGGAGCAAGTACTGACAGGTAAAACCATCAGTCATGAAATTTATGTCTGCGAACTTTTAATGCCTTCCTTAGACATCTAAGAACACGCATGATCTCTTGCCTGAATATATTACAAAATTGATGATGTTTGATAGCTTATCTCTACTCTTTCTTCTTTGTTCTTTTTTCTTTTTCAATATTTTGTGTTATGGGGGATGCTTCGGTTGAGGTGAAGCCCAGAGCTGATGGTTCACGGAAGGCACCTTCTCATAGACTCGTGTGCAACTATCTCCAGTTGCAGGCTATAATAGATTCAGCAGGTTCATATATAACACTGAAATTTCCTTTGGTTGATCTGATCTTCAACTCTGTTAGTTGATGSAAATCTATCTATTCCAGTTTCTTTTATGCTTCATCTTCGCTGGAGCTTTCATCTTTTCTTATGGCCAAGTACTCTAGAGCAGTAACAACATCGCCAATCAAAGGTCGGGTGCTAGCTTCGTCTTGAAGACACATGGCTGCAACGGCTATAGCATGATACAGACTTTTTATAGGGTATTTCCCTTCAAGCAATGGATCGGCCAACAACGTGAATTTACTCCTATCCTTAAAAAYAGGTTTTGCCTGCAAAAATCATGAAACCATATTTGATTTCTCAGGGAAAGTGAAAACTTGCATATGCTTTGTTCAGAATTAATCAGTAAAGTGGTAAATGCTTAGACAAACTAACCCAGGAAATCAGGTTCTGCTCCTCAGGTGGTTTTGTGTTATCTATGGCTCTCCTTCCTGTGATGATTTCCAGAAAAACGACCCCAAAACTGTAGACATCAGATCTAGTAGTCAGCTGGCCTGTCATTGCATACTCTGGAGCGCAGTAGCCATAGGTGCCCATCACCCTTGTAGACACATGATCCTTGCCTTCTGTCGGACCCAACTTAGCAAGTCCAAAATCAGAGAGCTTAGGGTTGAACTCCTCATCTAACAAAATGTTTGATGCTTTCAAGTCGCGATAGATTATTGGTGGGTTGGCTGTGTCATGCAAGTATTCTATTCCTTGAGCTGCTCCTGTAGCTATTTTCATCCGAGTATACCAATCCAGAGGCAGCTTATTTGGTGACCTAACTGAAAAGCAAAGAATGTCATAAATAAAATCTTTTTTTTTTGTAGCCAATGCTATATAAGGATGGATCAAAATGGACTATATGGTTAAGCAGCTTGAGGGAGTTCCATGTATGCTTAAATCGAGCAGAAGAGGGTGTCTGTATTCATACCAAATAAGTGTTCTTCCAATGATCCATTGGACATAAACTCATACACCAAAATTCTTTGGCGGCCATCAGCACAATACCCTGTAAGATTTACAAGGTTTGGGTGGTTAACAAGGCTCAATGTCAAGACTTCTGCAAGAAATTCCCTATTTCCTTGAAGTCCATTTCTATCAAGTTGCTTCACTGCAACAACCTGTGCACAGAAACAAAGTATATCTCATTTTTCAAATAATAACTTCACGATTCGAGAACGAAAAGGAGAGAGTAAAGAAAAGGAAAACTACTTGTTTCGTTGTCTTGAGTTGTCCCTTGTAGACTCTTCCAAATCCTCCTTCTCCCACTAGAAGTTCAGCACTAAAGTTGTCTGTGGCACCAGCTAGCTCACGAAATGTGAACACCTCCGCAGCTACTTTAACCTTTCCATACCTGAGTACATCTTCAGCTATCATCCTTTGTTTGCCAGTCCCTGAAGGATCATTAAGAAATATAGGAAAACTTTGGGTTTATGCATAATGGCCGAAACAGCATGATCAACTAATAACCCTATTGCCTTCTAAAGTATACGTAGTTGGTTGTTCTCGTAGATATATAAAGTGCAGAGCTATTATTTTATCAATGTCGGAGAAAACATTCATGTAAAATTCTTCAAGTTTGCCTTGACGGATTCCAAATTCAAATGCATTATAGAGATGGTAAATCTTTTCAGCTACATGTATTAATCAATTACATTATCAATGGGACACTTCACCCGAATTATCTGTAGAAAGCATTAAACGTACGTGTTTTACGCCATCTTTGGCAGACTACAAGAAACGATGAACAGACAAATAGGCGATAGGAAAACTTTATGGATCATGGAAAAAGAAAGATCGATATATGAAGAATGCATTCATTTATGAAAGGGATAGATCGATCTTCTCCTAACCAGATGCCATGGAGACACTTCTGGCAATGGTGGACAATGCTTCCGTGTCATCATATTTCCGGGATGTCTTCAAATCCTTGATAGAACTCTTAGAGGACTTCAAAGTTGTCTTCCTCATTGTATTGCTTCGATACATAATGCAAGAATAGAAAATGCTCATCTCCTTCTCTCCCTTCCTTTGTTTTGGCAAGAAACTGAGAATTCTTTCTCAGGTTCAGAAACTATCACAGATACTATTGCAGATTGTTTGTTTTCCACCTTCAAGATTGCCATGGCTGGTTTAATGCTGCACCTCCTCTGGGGCCAGGGCCAAAAGAAACAGGAAAAAATTGCAGATCATCATGAATCCAAGCTGTCATGAAAACGAAAGTTAAAGCAATTGGTTTGAATTTGGAGAAGATGTGATTAGGAGTTGAAATGGGATCGTGGAAATAACTACTTTTCAAGAATCTAATTACACGGAGGCCCGTTTTATCCGTTTTGATGACAATCATCTTCCTATTTTTGTTTAATACCAAAACTTCCTAAAGTTGACCAAATCCTACTTTCATTGCTTTTACATTGTACTTCACCCACCTTCAATCTCATCTCGCCCAACTTTGAGGCCCAAATAATTAAGAGAATATAATTTATTGAAAATTACATTTTTGAGGTAATACATTTCACAAATATTACATTATTCTAATATTGGTTTTTTGAAATGTTCAAATCTTCTAATATACAATAATAGTTRCATAATTTTCGTGATGAATATGCCCTTTGGATCCACGTTAGTCTAAATTTTTCTAGATAATGACCGATATCACAAATTAAACGATATAAATTTTTTTTATAATCATTTACACTGAAATAAAAATGAATCTTTTATATCATCTTATTAGTGGTATTTACAACTAATATTTAGAAAAATTTGGATAAAATTAGTCCAAATAATATTACTCACGAATGATATAACATCTGCAAAATTTGCATTTTTTTTTAAATTTGATCCAATTTTTGTAACGAGTTATGAGAGAAATTACCTCAACACATTCCAAAAATAAATTATAATTTTTGTATAGAACATTTAGTACAATTTATCCTCCTATTTTTGTAATTTCTATGTTAGTACAACTCTAGTTAAACTCTTGCCGGAAAAAATAAACCATTAAATCAATTAGATATGATTTTTTTATTTGCCCTTTTTTCCCACCATTGATTAGTCAAAGACAATAGCCAACAGGACCTTCTTTGTTCTAACACGTGTAAACTCACGCCCACGTCACCTTCATCGTCTAAAACCTCTGCTAAACCTAAACGACTAATCCCCGGCCGGCGGCCCCTTCTCACAAGTGCGAACGATGCATCATAGCTGTCTTTTTTATTAATGGCTTTCTTCAGATCACTCGTAAAATCCCTATTTTCCAAATCCACCCAAGCTTTAAATCACAGTTCTTCTTCAAGAGGTTTCTTCACCCTCTCTTCTACATCCCAATCCTCTATCTATTGTAGTCCCATAATCGTCAATAACCCCTTTCTCTTTAATCAGCATCACTATAATTTCCGTCGCAATTTTCTTTTTCCTCTTTCATCCACTCTTGGTCCTCTCTTCCTCTCTTCCCCGCCTTGGAAACTATCCCAAGCTGCCACTCCTCTTCTCCTATGCGATGTCGTGCCGATCAATCTCCTCAAAGTTCGAAAGGCCCTCAATTTGCCCTACAAGTTACGGTTTCAGTCTACCGGAGAAATTCTAAAGGAGGATCGCCGGAAGACCAACAACAATGGCGACAATGTTAGCGAATTTATTGAGTCTGATCTCACTGCATCTGGGAGTGATGCTGGTAGTGCAGTTACAGCTGCTGATAGTTACCTGAACCTTCCAAATTTTATTTCACTTAGCCGACTACTCTCCGGTCCAGTGCTGGGATGGTATATCTTTTACTTCTGTTCTAGTGGGACTGATTAGTGCCTACAATTGACTGTTCATTTTTTGGTGCATTCAGTGTGCAATCTTTCATCTTTGGAATGCCAGTAGGCTGAGCAAGAAGATATGTGCTGCATGCCAAGTTCTCATTGCTGCTCTTTTCTCATTCGTAAATAGATGCTGCCTTTCTGGAAGGYAAAAGTTTCAGAAAATGATACAGAGCTCAAGAAAAAATTAAAAATTAATAATAATAGAAAGAAGAAGAAGAAAGCTCTCACATAAATTCTTATTGGACTTCAATAGCATTCGAGAAAAGTTGAAATTTGAAAGGTAATTAACAAATATTGCTGCAAGGACTCCATTTTCTTGGTTCTGATTCGTTTTTATTCTTTGATTATCACTCATGAAATTGAATTTRTTAAGATATTTCCTTCCCTAAGATGGCTGAAAATACAACTTTCAACAGAGTGTTTAGGAAAATATTGGTTTTAATAGCCTAGACTGCAGGCTAACAGACGATTGTACCTTTTCCGGTTTCTTTCCTTTACATAATTGATAAATGTCTGGTGAATAGTGCATGCTTTCATAATGATTATGCATTCATTATGAACAAATTTTCCTTTCTGCATGTGCACTATATTATGCAAAATTAAGGTATTACTAGAATCTCTTTCAAGGTTTTTCCTATTCTCCTCTTTGGTGCTTGGTAATCATGTGTACTAGTTATGAAGCAATAGGCATGGTGTAGCATTGGTGTTTACTGTACTTAGGTCTATATGTTCGATCAATGTTTTTATGAGATCCTCGAAGGTTGACAGTCTGATGTGGACTTCAATTGTCTGTTGGTTCACTAGCAGTTCTGTATATTGATATTTAGTTCAGTTAGATTCAATCTGATCATGTTGACATCTTCTTCACATTTCTCTCGTAGGATGATTGTCCAAGAAATGTATCTTCCAGCATTTATTGGACTAGCTATCTCTGGAGCAACTGACTGGGTAGGAAACTTGTACTTCTCTTTTTGGCCTTTCTAGAAATAAGGGATATCTATATCTTTTAATTATCTGATTCACGTTGTAGCTAGATGGTTATGTGGCCAGGAAAATGGGAGTCAATTCTGTAGTCGGATCCTATCTGGATCCTCTTGCTGACAAGGTAAGTGATTAGCTTATGCACAGCCAATAGATGTGAGGGACTAGTTTCATTTTCATTATCTAGGCAGACTGTTTTCCAGRTTATTGCTTCAATAGTTKAACTTATCTCATAACTCGGTAAATTTTTCTCAATTCAGGTTCTAATTGGATTTGTTGCCCTCACAATGGTAGATAGAGGTCTTCTTCCCTGTAAGTGGACAAAATAATTTCTTGCTTCCCTGCCTTTTGTTCCTTCTCTTGATAGGGTCCGGATACACTTGTAAATACCTGAAGTTGCTCGAATTGCTTCTGAAACCCTTTAGAAAGGAGAGAAAAATAAATATGGCGACTGTCTCTTCTCTATCGCCCCTTGGATGAATGAAATCTTCAAGCTGGCCTTCTTATCACATCCAAAATTAAATTAGTGTATGCTTTTTCATTTTATGACAGGATAATTATTGGTTGAGATTCTTCCTGTAGTGCCAAGATGTATATCATATTATCAATCGTCATTTTTCAAATTTGTTATTGCTGAGGAAAGCCTTTTGTGCAAGTCTGCTGCTATCTGGTGAATGGATTTAATAGACCGACTTCTTTGCGAGACAAGTTGCTTGAGAAATAAACTTCTGCCTATAATCCCAAATATCATGAATGGTATCAGATATCCTTCCTGACATACTWTGGTTTTTGAACTGTGAAGCTGGAATTGTTGCAATGGTTGTGCTGCGTGATGTTGCTCTCATTGGTGGTGCTGTCTATAAAAGAGGTAGCAGTTTGAATTGGCAGGTAACGGAGATTAACCTTTAATCTCTGCCCTTGGTGGTGATGTGTTTGTTTTGTTTTGCTTACCTTCCATCAATTTCCCTTACAGTGGAAGAGTTGGTCTGATTTCTTTAACCTTGACGGGACTCAACCTGTGAAAGTTAAACCTCTCTTGATAAGCAAGGTATGCATCATATTGGCCAGCCTAGTTAATCTGTGGAATACAAATTATAAGATGAAAACTGGAAATCCAATAAAAGAATTATTATGCGCTGGTGCCCTTCGTAGACCAGCAAAATTGTTGGGAAGAACAATTGGTGCAAAAGAAGAAAATGTATTAATCCTGGAAACTACAAACCATTATCGACTCTTTTGATCTGCTTTTGATGTTAGTTTGAGTTGACTTGCTAGATGGAGAGGTAGACAAAACAAATAAGTTGAGCTATGGAGAAACTTCAAAGAATTTGATTAAATAACAAATTGAATTTTCATGCTTTTCAAAATTTGGTTTTTTCTTAAGRTGTTCYCTTCGTTGACAGGTTAATACATTCTTCCAATTGGTCCTAATTGCTGCCGCCCTTCTTCAGCCAGAGTTTGGTAACGAGGAAACTCGGTCTTACATCACATATTTGAGGTAGTTTTCCATTGACCTGTGGCAGTTTAGTTCTCTACTCACTCAATTCTAGATAAGCTGCATATTTTGACCTCGTTTTTGGTCTTGTGCAGCTGGTTGGTTGCTCTGACAACGACGGGTTCGACTGCAGCATATGGAGCACAGCATCTTAGAAACGGATCAGCATCATTAAAAAGTAGTTTATGATCTGATGCTGATCATGTTTTTTTCTCCCCATACCGCCACCCCCGCCTCCCTTCCCCCCGCTTTTTTTTTTTTTTTTCCCTCCCTTTTGTGATGAGCAGATCGTAGATTTTAGATATTTATTTTTTCCCTCTAATAAAGAGCCAATTATTTAGCAGTTTATTGTCAACCCGTTGGTAAAAAATTTCAGTGGCTCGTGTAGCTCTTGCAGATTAATTTGAAAGAATTCAGTAAAAGAATGACACAATTGCGTCTGGGCAGGAGAACGAACGCATTTTAGCACAAACCAAAACTTCAACCATGAAAGTTTGATAGGRTATAGAACCTTCAAAGCCCGACCATTATTCGGTAGAATTTGTCATGGAATTGGACAAAGCTTGCAAGTTCTAGGCCATTCGTCGAGGGTTTATCTGGTCATTAGGATTGCTCAAAGTCCATATGCAGCCTCTCGGCCATTTGTTTTGGCTTCCAAAGCATTTGAAGAAACTCGTTATGGTTGTTATCTTGTGTGATATGAGAGGGAGGGACGAGCAAAACAAGACTCGTCATCTAATCTCCTTCACCCTACTAAGTAATTGAAGAACTGATATTGGCATTCATTTAACGTTAAGCCCGCAAAGATTGCATTGTTTTTGTTGCAATAATAATGTCGAACTATTCTGTCACATAGAGATCGTGCTTCTGTAGAGATCATGGCACGAGGTGATGTGATTGACAAAGGTTCCTTGGCATCACAAAGTAGTAATCGCCAATAGCTCTAATCGAGTGTTTGACTGGCAATACAAAGTTCTACATTATAATTAATAGTAGCACCTAAAAAATGATTGCAGCGGTACAGTAATTTTCTGAAGCAACTTATTGCAGCCACTAGAATCCATCCATGCCATATCATATTGAAGTACAAACGTTCCTCAAATTAGCAATTTTGCTCATTATCGCGGAATGAGGGAATGGATTTGCAACATACCATACTTAGGTTTCTACCTTAGGTAATCCCTCTTCAATCTCAGTCCATCTATCACTAGTGTTTGAGAACTTCTCCTTTAGTTGCCCGATCAATTCCTTTGCTTCATCAACCTTTGAAATGCTTGCCAGTCCCTCCACCAGCATCTTCATGGTTGTGAAATTTGGAACCCATCCCTTCTTCATACACTCTTTACAGACCTTCAATGCCGCTTCAAAATCCCCTCCTCTGCACAAGAAGTAAACCAGAGTAAAATAACAATCACCTTGAGGCTGAATTCCACTTTTCACCATCCTAGTAAACAAGCCTTTTGCCTCCTCGATATCTCCCTCCTTACAAAATCCATGAATCAAGTGATTGTATGTAGCATAATTTGGACTCATCCCTCTTGACAAAACTCCCTCAAACAATGCCTTTGCCTCCTTTGACCTGCCAAGCTTACACAAGCTCTGTATTCTAATATTATAGATAGCAATCCCCCGACGTATTCCGTATTTTTCCATCATCTCCAATACTTTCCCAACATGCTCAAACTTCTCCTCCTTGTAGAACCCCTCGATCATTGTACCAAAAGTACTCGCATCTGGCTTAACTCCTTTCTTATCCATGTCACTCAAGATAGAGTAAGCAGCAGTCGATTCACCTGATTCACAAAACCCTTTAATCATCGAATTGTAAACATCTAAATTTGGAACGATCCCATAAATTCCAGGAAATTCCATATAAATTCGTTTCATTTCCTTATAATCCTTCGCTAAACGGCAGGAATACAGCAKAGTATTCAGCGTCTTGGTATTTCTTTGAATGCCCATCTCCTGCATTTCTTCAAACGTCTTGACTGCATCCTTGGACATCCCTGCCCGGCCATATAGGACCATAACATGCGAGACGAGTCGCTCAGATTTCATATCAGGTCGGGCCTTGGACTCTTCCAGAAAATCTCGAATACCGTTGAAGTAATTCAAGTCTCTGAGCTTGGAAATGGCTTTCAAATACGCAAGCCGGTCAACGTGCGACTCAGGAGTGAGCGAAGCGGCACGGCAGATTTGGATGATGCGTTCTGGGTTTCTCTCTGTCCGAAGAAGGTTGAGCGCCGCCCGAGATTTTTCTTTGCTCGTGAGCGGTGATTTGGAGTCAGGGTTTAAGATCGAAGTCGAGAATTGGCAACGGTGTTGAAGAACTGAGATCGATCGGAGTTTGATTCGAAGCGCCATGTCGAATGATTAGGGTTTTTGGCTTCGAAGGTTTTAGCTGGACAAAGATGGACTTCTGCTGGAAAGGTGTATTAAACCACCTACAAAAGGCACAGCAAGGGCATTTCTGTAATTACAATTAATTAAGCCCAGTCAATTTCCTGGCATTTGAAAATAATCGCTTTAAAAAGAATTAAAGAACAAAGAATTAAACTGGAAGTCCTCAATTTTAATTGTATATTTCTATGAATTACTTTGACTATAAATTTCTAGTAAACTACTTATGCAGCTAAATAGCTTTATAAATTAAATTAGAATAATCTTTATCAATTGGATACTTCCCGCCTTAATTTTTTTCGAAGTCATTCAAATATTTTTAATCGATTGATAAATTTTTTTAAAATATATAAATAACATAAATAATTAAGAATGATATAAATACGCATTAATTAATAAATTTTTCGAAACAATAATTTTTTAATTTTTTAAGCTAAATGTAAAAATAAAAAATTAATCTCTTGATGGTATGGTTGTGATTTCATGTTTATTAATGATAAAAAACTATTTTCTCTATATTTATATACAAATAATTAAAATCACAATTCATGTTTTATATAAATTTAAAATTAAAATTGCACCTAACGTTTTATGACTTTGCTTTTATACATGTGTTGTACTTCTCCCTATCTTGGGGAAACAATTTGGACATCATAACTCTATCAATATCATTTATTGGGTCAAATTTTATTGTACCCTATAAATAATTGTAGTTACTAATTGATTATCTTGGTCTGATATTGTGGAAAGTCATGTTAAGACTCACATATTTTTAAAAAATCGTACAAATAATAATTATATTATTTCACATGTGAACATAATAAGATGATATTTGATTAAGTTTAGACGATACGTTCAAAAAATGATTTGAATATAAATACAACAACAAGCACCAACACAAATCCATTTGATGAGCATTTTCAGAAATTGAGAGCAAAACCACAATAATTTCATCTTTTATACTAATACTAGTATATAATTTAAAAACGTGTATAATAAATTTTATTAGTACTAAATTTTTAAATTAATAATTATTTCCTTTTACGTGAATTCTTAACAAGCGAAAATTTTATATTAAAAAAGAAAACGTTAAAGACAATTCTTGTCCACTTAATTCTTTGATACAATTAGAATAAACAATTAGATAAAAGTTGTGATCTATCAATCACGTAATCCTTAACTAACCTCATAATCAAGTTACCGTAATTAACAAAAAAACATTAATTCCCATCACTGGAAAAAGGAGAAAAATTACTCCTTTTTCCAGCAACTTCACATATAATATTATTTTCATCATGCATATATGTTATAACCACTATTTTTTTAACTTAATATTTTTTTAATAATAGTCTCGATCGTTAAATTGATATATCGTCAGAAAAAACATATTATTACTATTTATCTACCTTGAGAAACCGTTAGGACATTTGCTCGATATTAATTTATATTAATTTCGAATATATATACGGAGTGTAATATTGATTAATAAATGGAGAAGGAAAGGATATACTGGGGGTTGTACTAACGAGTACAACTACCACAAATGAGCGAGCTTTGAGAAGACCGTCTGGTGCCTTCACGAAATATTTGAAACCTTATTTTATTTGGTTGGGAATAAAATAATAAATAAATAGTAAGGAGTTCCGTGCACACGTTTTTTTCTCTCTACATCTACACTAGTTCTTCTTCTGAAAGGGGGAGGAGGGGAGCAGGCTGGCCTTCTGTTACTACGGTTTGTGTTGGAGGTTGACTTGGCCACTGAGAGAGCGGAGGAGAAGATAAGCGTTACTGTAATGGCGAGAATGCCACTTATCTTTCCCGCGATTGGAGTTAGACAGCTAGAGCTCTCGTCCAACTGGTGGAACGAGATCAACGATTCGGTTGAATGGCAAGATGGGATCTTCTATACTCTCTGCGCTRTCTACGCCCTCGTCTCCTCTGTTGCCCTTGTAATTACTATTKCTCTCTCTGTATGCTCGAGTCGTTTACTTGTTATATTAGTTTTGTTTTACAAATTTTTGAAGATTCCGGATGTTTGTGAGCTAAAAGTAAGTAAATAGTGGAAAGTTTGTTAGCTAAGCTGGAAAAGCTTAGCRGCAGTGGTGGTGGTGCACCAATTGTAGAGGTAAAAAAGTGATTTGTTCCTTTTAATTGCTATAGTTGAGTGGCTGTAATGGATTAGTTTCAGTGGTTGTTTGAATGTGCTTTGTGATTTTGCAATTGGGAAGAGCTTCTTTGCTTTCTCAGGAGGAACTAATCATTATGTTATGTGCTCGTTAATTGCTGTAACATTACTGATTATGAAATAATTTGAGCGTGTAAGTTGTATTCATCACAAAATTTTGTTGATATTTTATGCATCGAGTACAATCGGCTTTGCTGAAGTGATACTCTGCTGCATTCATGATGATGAATAATGAGCACTAGTAAAATTCGAGTTTATTGTCTTCTGATACACTATAAAGTTTAAAGTAGAAAAGGCATAAACTTCCCGAGGCATGTTAAATTGAATGTACTCGACCTCAACACCTACTAACCTATGGCCCTATACCTTTTGGCTTAAAATCAAGAACCAGCCTGCAAGGTCTATTCTAGGGAAAAATGCCTAATTTTGACATCACCGTGGCAGAAGGTTTTTCTTCTCCTGTTTTCGGATTCTTTCTTTTTACTTCCCTAATCACTTTCCTTTAAGTGGAGAGTCATGTCAGTACTTTCATTCTATTAAGATATATAGGGAAAAAAGGTGAAGGAACCAATGGATTAGATTTTGCTATCCTTATTTATCACGTTCTTAGTTGTTTAAGGAATGGAATCATAAAGAATGCTGTTTTAGGACAATTCTAACATGTCAGCTGTTAATAAGGATAACTGTCTCAAGATGGGGGATGCCAAAATGGTATCCTTGCCTCAAAAGCACCTTTAGTGGATTTCTAGTTCTCACTGTCATTTATGAAGTGATATTTATTATCCTTGAACACCTTTTATCCAAATGAATAATTACTAGTACTGGTTGTGAAATTATCTTATGTTGTCTTTTTAATGGATGATTGCATCATTACTTGTGTTGTCTAAAAACGATAGCAGTCTTCAGTTTATCTGTTGAGTCTTGGCGAGCGTCCTTTCATAACCACTCTTGTGTTTGCTCAAGTTAACTCCCAAACTCATTCCTCGGTTTGTAGGTTATAGAATTTTCGATTTTTTTTCTTCCGTCCAATGTAATTTCTCATTTTTTTGTTCAATATATATATATATNATCCACAAGGAATGTTAACTATGCTGTAGAGAATAACCTTAAATTACCAAAATGTTCAAATAGTAGGATTGCAACTACAAATGTTGAAAGTATTTAGACTATGACTAATAGTTCATATATGTGAACTTACCTTGGGATGCAAAAGAAACACTAGTTTGTGAAATCCAAACACAATAGCACGCACTGAAACAAAGAGGATCATAAGCAATGAGTTAATAGGCACCCAAGAAACAAGAATCAAAGTAATGTTCTATTTACCTCCATTGACAATGAAGTTCATGAGATGGAAAACCTTTTGCGTTGTCCAACCATATTCAGGCACTCTAAGTTCAATCCTTATTAGTTGAATCTGCATAAATATCAAGGAGTAATTATGGACCACTAAAGGACTTCCAACTAAAAGTCCACATGTACCAGCAGATTGCAGCAAAAGCTTTAATAGCACATCCTTAATGTAAGATCAATTATCATATATATATATATATATATGATAATTGATCTTACATTAAGGATGTGCTATTAAAGCTTTTGCTGCAATCTGCTGGTACATGTGGACTTTTAGTTGGAAGTCCTTTAGTGGTCCATAATTACTCCTTGATATTTATGCAGATTCAACTAATAAGGATTGAACTTAGAGTGCCTGAATATGGTTGGACAACGCAAAAGGTTTTCCATCTCATGAACTTCATTGTCAATGGAGGTAAATAGAACATTACTTTGATTCTTGTTTCTTGGGTGCCTATTAACTCATTGCTTATGATCCTCTTTGTTTCAGTGCGTGCTATTGTGTTTGGATTTCACAAACTAGTGTTTCTTTTGCATCCCAAGGTAAGTTCACATATATGAACTATTAGTCATAGTCTAAATACTTTCAACATTTGTAGTTGCAATCCTACTATTTGAACATTTTGGTAATTTAAGGTTATTCTCTACAGCATAGTTAACATTCCTTGTGGATAAGTAAACAATGAAAAGATTTTAATTATCATAAGAAAATCATACTGTTGGCAAAATTAAAACAATGACCTGTTGAAATGCCTTTCTTGTCTTCTATTTCTATTTTTTTTTTTTTCAGCTTCGCAGGAGAAAAGATTTTCTTTTTCCCCTTGGGGTGGGGTGGGGGGAGGGGGCCGATGGGGAGTTTGATAAGAAGCTACTAATAGATCAAAGTTCTTCCAAAAAGTTGAGAATGTTGCAGTTACTCCAGTAGCATTATATTTGCATTCAAGCTGCTTAAGGAGAAAAGTGGCATATACAGAACAAAGCATCTTTTCTTTGGCATTAGTGAAACACTAACTCCTTATGCTTATTGTCCTTATGGTCCAGGTTCTGACTTTGATACTCTTGGATCTTCCTGGCCTACTATTTTTCTCAACTTATACACTTCTTGTCCTATTTTGGGCAGAGATTTATCACCAGGCAAGTAAAGAATCAGGGCACTTCTTTCTTATTCTAATGATAACAGCAGTAGAAAAGCTTTACATTTTTTTAACCGAGAAAAAATGACTCTAAATGCAGTCTGTTATTGTGGTCAGACTGATTTCATTCTTTCTGATGGACAGGCTAGAAGTTTGCCAACAGACAAGCTCAGAATTTATTATATTTCTATCAACTGTGGGGTATACTTCTTACAGGTTTGRACTTCACTTGTTGGTTATAATGATTAGCTGCCTCCATCTATTTACTTGCCTTCTTTTTATGGTTATAGAAAATAAGAAGATAACAATTATATTGTAAGACATCGCACAATTGTAGTACTGGCAGAATAGGGATTTCTTTTTTATTTGGAGCATTTGCAGGAGAGGAAGGGGAAAGTTTGACGGTGGTCTTGCTTCCTGCTTTTTTTGAAACTCTGTAAAAGGAGTAGCCACACATTTAGTACTAAGATCGATCAGTTTTTAGATTTATGCACTACCTGAAACATAMTTTTATTGGATGGCCAAGCTCCTATCTTGGGCTGAGATTTGAAGGAAGTGATTTTTGGATGCTTACTTTTGCTGCATGATTTGGTTCATGTCAATGATATTGCTTCACACAAAAGCATTGGAAGATTGCGCACTTGTTATCTACTTTGCTTTAGACAATTCAACTTCCTCATTTTATATTAACAAAATATAACACAAATTGCATTGTTACCAGATTTGCATCTGGATATACCTCTGGATTGATGACAACGCTGTTGCTGAATTAATAGGAAAGATATTTATTGCAGGTTAGTCTCTCTTTCTCTCTCTCTCTCTCTCTCTCTCTCTCTCTATATTTTGTGACATGTTATGTAATGTGTTCTAAATTGTGTTTCTTCATCAATCTTGTGCCATTGGTTATCTTGCCTTGTCAAGCATGCTAAATTATTGCCATCTTTTTGCAGTGGTATCCTTTCTAGCAGCATTAGGTTTTCTGCTCTATGGAGGAAGGTTTTCATCTGGAACTACCTATTGGCATTAGTTTCAATCCTACAGCACAAAATTTCTAACTAATTACTAATAAAACTATCTGAAACTGAATATTTATTCCCTAGTGATGTGAATTTTTATTTCTTTTTCCCTGTTTAAATTATTGTCTTTCCTGCATCCAGGTTATTTTTTATGCTAAGACGCTTCCCTATAGAATCTAAAGGAAGAAGAAAGAAATTACATGAGGTTTGTCCATTATATTCTTACATACATTAGGTCCAGACAGAAATCTCGTATATGTTTTTCTGTTGCTCYTGTAGTTGGTTTACACCTCTTTTCTGTGCGTTCTATTGATTCGTTTGTGTTTGTGTTAGTTGGAAGTATTCTGACAGATTGAATTCAACTTGTAGTTAATAAAGTATGGCTGGTATCGCTTCTGACAGATTGAATTATCATACCATCCAACTGATATTTTGTCGAATACAAATCGTTGATTTGACTTGAGCAAATTAATTGGTATACGATACTTGTAAAGAGCGAAAATTTAACTCCTTCTCTTTCTTTATTGGCGAAGAATCACAAATCTTATTCAAATACCACTAACTTGTGTAGTTGGAGTTAATTCAACGTACTTTTCTTAGAATTAAAGATGAGGTTTGAGGATTCTTGATCGCATGGACCCCTGTGTTGTGGGAGAAACGTATATTAAAGAAGGTTACCATAAGCTTTTCTTCTACCATGTGCGTTATTTTCTGAATGAGAAAGTGTCAATGTCTAGATTTCTCTGTTTTCACTACTATTCATGTTCCTCTGTCCTGGAAGTAGGGAAGTTAGAGGCAAAATGCACCATGATAGTTTTATACTTTGATTAGCTGGTTGTCACGCAATAATTCGATAGGCTTCAGCATGACTTGCTTGTCGGTTTTCCTGTATAAAATGGGTATCAGCTTCCTGTCCTATCCAACTACACGCGGTGTCCTTTATGATGGCAGAGCTGAATTCCTGTAAACCAGTGATCTGCATAAATTTTGTATCTTGTTGAGCTTATGAATTACGATTAGCCTATGAATTACAGTTAATGATTGATATAATCAATGATCTTGTTGCTTTCCTTTGTTATAGTTTAGAAGATTGTGCAGTAGCAGCTTATTGTTAGTGTRTTAGTCATGCACAGAATAGCATGCGAAGCAATTTAGCTTATTCTAGCTTCTGTTTTGCATACATATATATTACATAACTGAAACATTTTTGTTACCTAATTAGTAAACTGTTGCAGGTTGGATCTGTAACAGCTATATGCTTCACCTGCTTCCTCATAAGGTGCTTTATGGTAAGTCCTATTTATACTGTTTGTTTCCGAGAAGGAAGCTTCTCTGGATATCTTTCTATGGAATTTTGAAGTTGTGGACTACAGACATGCCCATTATATGTTTGTCCAGCCAATTAACTTCTGCATTTGCAGGTTGTGCTGTCAGCTTTTGATGCAGAAGCATCGCTGGATGTATTAGACCATCCTATTTTAAACTTCATCTATTACACGGTACAGTGATCTAATATGCGCATTCCATCACATGTGTGAAATATCCACAAGTAACATCTTCTCATTCCTATTATTATTATTCTTTTTTGAAAAAAACAGCTGGTTGAGATACTTCCTTCAGCCCTTGTTCTCTACATCCTCCGTAAGCTACCTCCCAAAAGAATATCGGCGCAATACCACCCAATCCGATAGCCAAGACACATCTTTGTAGTTGATGCCGTCTGAATGTGGAAACTGGAGATATATGAAGCTGAACAAGAAAAAAGGAACCAGACGTTTCCACACCGGAGACTATATGGGATTTGCATTGAGTTGATTTCTTGATTGGTCTTATGGCTTCAAGATTAGTTAGTTTATAGCATTGAAGGTGTAGATGAGCTGGCAAGCTAGCCAAGTTTTTATCATAGTCCTTGTTTGTGAGAATATYGGTTTCTCGGTTCTGAAAGTTTGAACCTATTCTTGTATGCTAGTCTCATGTTATTTGTTCTTAATTCTTATAGATAGGAGGATGTTTGTTATTTTTTTTTTTTGATTCTCTAAATTTGGTCAATTTTACCTCTAGTCCTTCTGGTTGTTCATTTAAAGACTTTTTTACTGTCATTACGTTATCATATTTGGATGGTTTAACCCAAGGGTAACACCTAAAAGTTGATTGAAATGGAATAAAAATAAATAAGCTAATCATGGATGGTTGGGGGCCCTAGTATTCCATTTGTACAGTTCGTCRCCTGCTTCAAACTTGCAGTAAAGATTGAAAATAGTAAACGGAGTAACAAGAGTAGTGAATGAGGAAACTAAAATCAAGAGAACGAAGGTCGTTCGCAGTACTACAAATTACTTTTGCATGAATATATAATCCATATCGTGATGAAGACAATCTTAAATGCCTCTACAGTGCCTAATGATCACATGTTGATACTTGTATCTCAGAATATTTCTAGTTAATCTCCACACATGAAAGTGTGCCCTGTACCAGTTTGAGATGGAGATGATGTGTCAAGGTGTAAGTTACAAAATTCCTCTTCAGACCAAATTAAGGTATGCAGTTATCTAACAAGGAATGAAGGTAAAAAGAACAACAAAAAGCAAACACCATTGCCCTTAGCAGTACCAGCTTATACACTTCACCTTTCAACAAAATTACTGCTAGAAAAAACCAGCAACACCACCACCCATAGCCTGGATCTCCTTCAAAGGATTAATTCTGATGACCTTCATCTACTGGTGGTGCAGCAAATCTGACATTCGCTGGACGTGCCATAACTACTGGCTCATCAGCAAATAAGGATTTAATAAATGATGGAGTTTTCAGGGGTCGTCGTCCAGTCATTCGCGGGTACACATCCTCCAAGAAATAGTAGGCATGACCAGCTATCATTCCCTGGAAGAATAAGTAATAGTATGAGCATAAAATGTAATAGTTCCAAAACAAGTATGAAGAATATAACAAATGATGAGAAGGATTATGCCAATGAAAATGCTCACTAGGTTGAAGCTTAAAATATATTCTTCCTTCACTAACACTAAGCCAGGGTCAAGACCGCAATCTAGTGACAATACTTCCATCACTATGTTAATATTCCTCACGAGGCAACTGAATTCTGAATCACAAAATCAACAAGTCAATACATTTTGTAATTTTGTTCATAGAAGTTCCTCTATCCTATACACTACTGAACTGTGTGTAATTGCTGTCTTGATGATATTTTGGCTCAACATCTGTCCTAGTATCTGCTCTAGGAATTTGAAAATGTTAGCTGACAAGTAGAAAGATTGTCAAACTTGGTGCAGAAACCAGCCGATAAAGTTAGCAATGTGAAAATAGTTGCGTTCTCTCACCCTCTCACAGAGAGAGAGAGAGAGAGAGAGAGAGAGAGAGAGAGAGAGAGAAATAATTGCCATTAAACCTCAAAACTCGCTCATTGGGGCTTTTACTTTTCAAATTTTCAGCCAAATAAGCATGATGCAGACAAATCAATTTTGCTAGCAAACCCTTCAAAGTTTCCTTTATAAACTCATGTTAAAAAGCATAGCACAATTGTATCACCAGATGTAATAAATACGTTACAGATTGACATCAACAGAAACGTACCAATAGATCCACCCAAGCGCTAGCACCGACAAGGATTGAGAAGCCCAATAGAACCTGCAAATTAACAAGAGTGAATGTGAAATCACATTTTACCATTAGCTCCATGTCAGAAGCAGAGAAGCAGAGCATGTAATAAAAAAACATCAACTGTTTCATAATCCTGTGAGAAAAAAACAGTGAAATATAAAATAGTTTGTCTTTCATGCATGAATGTGCTTCCAAATTGATCTAATCTCCATGTTAGTAAAGAAACAGGCCCCAGCATAGACTTATTTTCCTAAAATTATTCTTGCAGTAAACGAGGGGTAAGAACAACTACATTATCACTTACCGAAAAAAAAAAAAAAAAAAAAGAAGGAAAAAAAGGAAATGGACGCAAGGTTATGATTTAGCTAAAAAGAAAGTTCTTCTAAGGTTACATGTCAGATAATAAATGAGCAGGATCCAAGGCACACTCAGCGATATTTAGCTTACATAAGTTCATCTGATACTCTTAAGTAGAAGTCCTCTGATTCGGCAGTTTACAGATCAGAAATTACTGACCCTAGGCATGATACATTCTTGGAAATATTATGAGGCATCTTACATGCGCAGATAATGATGCAGCTAGGGATTTGCATGTCACATCCTAACACCTCAAAGGTCCATAAGACTGCATACTCATTGGCCTCATTACTAAAATGCAGAATGAAAGAGTGACAAGACCTTTAAATATATAACTTCAGGGAATGGTTAAGATCTTTAAGTTATGCTGYCAGTGAGCTACTAATTTAGTCAAAATAAAATCTTTACCAATATACAAAACACAACAGAAAACAGTGAAATAACAATCAAAGAGGCAGTCATAGATAGTTAGTAGTACTAAACAAAATAAATAACTGTCAGTATCCTCAAGTATAATATGATACAAGAAAAGCCAAGTACTGCAAATAAGATGCTTACATTAATTAATGTTCTCTGGTAAGATACAAGGCAACTAATAAGACAACTGAGCAACATGAATTTTAGATTCTGTTTTTGCAAAAATATGCAACACAGCACATTTTCTCTCTAAAAATAAAGGTGAATGATAAATAAAGAATTCTGTTGGGAAACTAGAAGCTTAAATATAAACACAGCACAGAACAAATAATTTAAGTATGCTAAGCAATGTAAAGCACAAGCAATATAGATCCGTGACACATGGAAACGACAAATCCCTGAACGCAAGTAAGATACAGTTTGGTTGGAGTGAGAGACCACCTAGTAACAAAAAGATTGGCAACAAGATGGAGATTGAAGTCATTTGATCAGTTCATTAATGTGATAATCACTAACCCAGGGAAGATAAGCAGCTGTGAAAGTAAATAGCCCCAGAAAGCTCATGTGGATGAACGGGTTTTGCTTGCTCCAAACATAAACCTATAAGAGGGTAAAGAGTGAGTAAAGTAAAACTGAATAAAGGTTTCAGAAGAATTGTGGAGCTACAGGTTATACAGAAACTAACCATCATAAATGTCAATGAATTGCTAAGGAATATGATCCTTGCAAATGACTCTGACACATAAGGTATCATTCCACCAATAAGAACAATCCCGGTTAAGACGGTAGCACCAAACAGCAGCATGTAAAAGAAGTCTGCAGTCCTTCCCCTGAAGGAGTTCTCCTCTAGAAGCTTGCAGTATCTAGCCAGGAAAAACATGTGGAACAGAAAGTCCAAGTCTGGAAATATGAACATGAATCAATTAGAACAAGAGAGGGAAAAAGGGGGGCAACATGAATTGAACTTTCAGACAATTCCACAAATAGAAAATGCGTATTACTGAGGGACGCACAGAAAACAAAAGTTGAGCATTGAAGTGTACACAAATAGCAATACACAAAGTAAACTAAGGGTCTCAATTGGTACTAAAGTTATAAGATATCCAACTAACAGTCATGCCTTTAAAGAATGGCTACTGCTTCTCTTGATTGTGCACTTCATGTGTACATAAAATAGCTCGAGAATGGAGTAAAAGATGACATACTATTTCATGCCACTAGTCCATGGAAAAGTATAGCTAAAACATGCAAATGCAGTTCCAAATCCGTGATCAGGAATATAGTTGAATACTAATTGCAAAAATTAACATTCTCTGCCTTATAAGTGAAGTTACATTTTAGATCAACTAATTTGTTAGTTATATCCATAAACCAAGAGAATAATACCCTCTATGATGCATGAATCACGAATTCGTGTTTAAACAAGTTTGCTTTACAAAGAGTGAAAAGAATGCATCCAGCAGCCAAGCTTCAACAAATTGAAGAGTTCTATTAAATCCCAAAAATTAAAATACAGTACAGAAGAAGACTAACAACCGTAGATCAATGCAAGCATGGTAATAGTAGAAGATGAAGCTCTATCTGCAAACTGAACATCCCCATCGAAATCTTATTTCTTTTGGAGCTAGACACCCAAGATAGCATACAAATCATACCCTTTGTTACTTCTTGATTTAATAGTATCTATTTTTTCAGCACTCTTTTCGGGCACGTTAATATTCACAAAGCAGATTCTGAGTCGTGATGCATAAGGCAAAGGGTCCAAAGTAAATTCTCATGGACATGTTAAATATCTATTCAGCATAAAGAAGAACACCCAGGTTTCAAATAAGACACATAAACTCAACAGGCATTCCATGCATATATCTCCTAAATTCTTTAGCACTATGATCAGTCAGATATACAAAATGCAAGAGCTTTGAGGATAAATTACCCATCTTGCGGAAGTAGAGGAAGTTTGTGATGAGGCGCCAGAATTGATAATGCTTCACTACCAGCTTTGGGTTCAAGTACAAGTTGTAAGGAGATATTATCTGCAACACAATAAAAACAAGACTTCAAAAATGACTTCCCAAAGTTCAGAAAATGTTGAATTGTATAATAACTTATACAGCATAAATCAAGGTCATTTTGCTCACTTATTCAAAGCGGGATTCTATTAGCAATTAAGCATTAATTTTTTAATTTATTTTAAACCAATTATAGAGGCATACAAGCAAACGAACGAACCACATGAAAAGCACAAAGAATCAGGTAATCTCTGAAAAACCTAATCATCATCAATCGCGCAAAAAGTTTCCAAATTTTCATACCCAAACCAATTCTACATAAAACAAACGTTTAAACAAGTCAACAGAGAAAGACCTACATAGAGTACATACCTCAAGCGAACAACCGATGGTTGTGACGATTGCAGCGGTAAGGTAGGAGCGGGTAATAATTGGCATCTGTTTGTACCATTCTTCAACTGCTTGCGCCATTTTCCTTCGCTTCTCTGATTAGTCTTCAGTASTTTTCTCAAATCAATCAATCCCTTATCAAGTCCTTCCTATTCCTCTATGTAAATTATATACCAAAGCTATTGCTGTATATATACAGATATCCTCTACAGGTTCCAACTACCAGCTCGAATTGATATGATCTCCAAGATTGGTATATGCATACCACTATATATAAATTCCTCRTTTTTCTTTCAAGGATAAATACGAAGATTGTGAAAATAAATAAATTAATAAATAAAATGAAAATTTATAYCCGGCCCAAACAGGAGGAGGTGGTGCCGGTTCGTTCTAATCCGGACGTTGGCTTGATCGACCAAGTGCGTTCAAAGAGCGTATATTCCACGGACCAATTAAGAAGTTTCTTGAACGGGTAATGACCAATGATATGCTCGCGATTTTAGTAATGATGTCAGAAGGGGAACTGGAGGAGCGTGGACTTGGAAAATATCCCATGTTAATCTCAAGTTTAAAATTTTTATTTATTATCTCTTTTCTTTTTAGGGAACAAATTTTCTTTTATGGTAAGGACCAGTAAATCTTGAGATGGAGCTTAAAAAAAATTAAATAAAAAAAGGAAGAAACTTTGGCATGCTAGAATTCTCATGAACCCCCTAAAGAAAGAAATTATTCAAAAACAATCGTATCAAATACGTATTAGTAGAATATTAATATCATTGTTATAACTCTCATCAATAGATTATTATCCTTCTTATGCATAAGTATCGACGGAGCCAGCTGAGGGCTTGGCCCCTAAACTTTCAAAATTTTATTTTTATACTTATTAAAAATATAAAATTTAACTCCTAAAATTAAAAAATAGGAGTAAAATCAAGTTTATGTTGGTGAAACAAGGGGTTTATTTTCCATTGAGTATATTCAGAATTTGATGGTCTGTAGCTACTATATCAAGTTTTGTATGGGGAGTCCTTGGTTGAAGACTGGCATTGGATCCCTATAGAAGAAATCATCTTGATCAGAAAGCTTGAGCTTCCATGTGAATCCAGTCACTAAATAGTGAATCATCACGAGGGTTTCAATTTTTGAAAGTTCGTTTCCAGGACACATTCTTGCTCCTCCTCCAAATGACACAAAACTGTAAGGTGGAGCTATTGACTGTTCAAAGCGTGAAGGTTTGAACTTCCATGGATCTGGGAAGATGGTCTCATCCATGTATGTCATGCTTGAATTCCAAACCACCTGTGTATGTCAAAGATGCATTATGTAGTACTTTGAAGCATTGATTTTGTACTATCAGAGAGAGTTAGTTGTAGTCTGTCATACTTGCCAGCCCTTGGGATCAGATATCCTCCATATTCAATATCTTTGAGAGCCCTTCTGAAGGACTATGTCATGGGAGGATGCATCCTTAAAGTTTCTGTTGCTACTCTCCACGTATACTTCATGTTTGCAAGATGTTCCCATGTAAGAAGCTCCCCAGATGCCTTGCTCTTGGCAATCTCCTCTTGCTCTGCAGTTTCAGGACATGATTGATTAGAATCAATAGAAAAGGAACTTACCGCGAACAACTTTGGCATAAGTGGATGGATCTTTAGCTAGAAGCCTGACCAAGAAGGTCAGTAGGATGGAGGTGGTGTCATGAGCGCCGATCATTATGGTAAAGGCATTGTTCACGATCTCCTAAATCGGTAACAGCAGGAAGATTTTCATCATTGCGAATACTAAGCAAGCAAGATATCAGATCATGATGGGAGGAAATAGTATGTTTCTCCAATGCTACCCTTTTCTCCCTTATAAGTTCATCGAGGATGGCTTTCGCTCTTGCACTTGCTTGAAGGCTTTTCCGGAAGCGAGTGAAAGGCAAATCTATTGGCAATGATAACATTCCTTCCATTGCCTTCTCAAACAGTTTTACCAGTACATCTCCTCACTCCTGGTTCTATTCCAAATATGAGGGTACTAACTACGTTGAATGTCAATGTCTCATCAGCGGCATTACCTACGCAAATTTCTGTCAAGTTAGTACTGGATAGCTACAATTGGCATAAGCATTTAAAGGTTTTTCTTAAGCCAGTCAGGGAGGTCTCTTGATGATTGCCAGTGAAGATTTTCCATACAGGAACCCTCCCTAACTGGACTTGAGAAAATGCATGATTAAGTTCAACGAAGCATACAATAGTCTCCTGTTTGTCATGCCAATGCTTCTTCAGGTGTTATCTAGTCTCCTCATCCACCTTGCCCACATATTTCTTTAATTCGTAAGGCTTCTAGAATGATACAACAGCTTCCCTCACTCGCTTGTGATCATGACCTGTTAATTTGAAGATGTTCTTCTCATCCCAGATCCTTCTGATGGACGTTGGTTGACGGCTTCCAACTGTGTTGCTGTCTCGTGTGTACATGAATCTATTTGCAGCCAATCCATGGAGAAAAACTGTTGCGGTCCCAAAGAGGCTCATTCTTGAAATGGGACGTACTTCCTCACTCTCTCTCTCAGCCAATCTTCGTCTCTGTTTCTTCTCATGGCTTTCAAGATGCTAGGTGTATGGCCAACTATTGGTAACCCCATTGAACCTGGTGGAATTGGGAGTCGTTTTGAAGATCTTTTAGTTAGGAAGAAAAAGAGGGAGGACTAGAACCAAAATCAGATAGATCAGTATTGATTCCATGGGATGAGAGCAAGCAAAACCTCCAAAAACAAAAGGKGTATGTTTGGATCGGATCAGACCACGGAAGCACTAATATGCATTATGCATAATGTTTTCTGCAATTCCTTTATTCTGCCATTGGTATATATGTTGCTTGGTTGCTTCAAGGTTGAAATTTCCAGCTTTTTGTTAGTTTCCTCGTGCATCTTTCACCGATTCCTCCTGCCAAACCTCTCAAAACGATAATTAAAAAAATCGAGTGAAATGCTAGTTTTTAACTCATTCCCTTTGTCCTTTTCTGGTATAGATGTTGAGAATTTATTGGTCTTTAGCAGTTCTCTAGAGATCTTTAGTTTTCTATGCTATCATATATCAATAGTCCAAAAAGGGAAATAAAACAGTTAGAAAAACTAAGCTTTAATTTCAAGAATCAAGAAAGAATTTCAAGAAAGCTATTCAAAGCAAGAGATTTTGTCAAGTTGATTAACAGATCCTGGGTACGGTTAAAGAATAAGCTGATTAACGTGATAATAGAACTTTTATGGGTTGTTTTCCATGGACCTATGATGATCAGTCTTGGATAGGAAACTAGTGGATCACAGATTACCAATCCAGGAGTAGAAGCCTCCTCGACAAAATCTTAGAATATATATATGAATATGTGTTGATTTTGGATAGAAACAGTTAGCTTGGCATGTGTTAAATTGACCATTTATATGGAAATGGGACTATTAGGTGGTGGATGTGATACCAACTTGATACCTTCTTAACCATGCAAAATSATATATTTATTGAAGCAGGATCGTAACTTCATACAGCAGTCAGGAGATGGACGGATGAACTTTCTTTTTGTTGTCTCTACTATTAGAAACAAGGCATCCCTTTCATTTTTCTGATGCTTTCCTTTTGTCTTCATTAATCATGTCAACCATTTACCACTAATTGAGAGTTCTTGGAACTGGAAATACACATGTTGCAGGGGCTATATGATATGCTGATACTTGAAATGTTATTAGACGTTGAATTGAACAGAATCTTTGTTTTTCTCTATATCCGATTTGCAGGGTTCTTCTGCTCAATTTCTATTAGTAGTCCTTGATTGAAGACTGGCATTGGATCTCTGAAGAAGAAATCATCCTTGGAAGAGAGCTTCCATGTAAATCTCGTTACCAAGTAATGAATCATTGTCAGAGTTTCAATTCTTGCAAATTCAGAGCCAGGACACATTCTTGGTCCTCCTCCAAATGGAATGAAACTGTAAGGTGGTGGTGCTCCGTGTTCATAGCGTGACGGATCAAACTCTGATGCATTTTGGAAGATGGTATCATCCATGTGCGTCATGCATGCTGCCCAAACCAGCTGCATAACAGATGTGCTAGTAAACACTTGTTTGCTAAAAGGAAATTCTTAACTATACTTGATCTATGTGGAATCCTGGACCATTGAATTAATCGCTTCAGGTAGTTTAGAAGTGGTGCCTTTAGAAAGGTACYTGTTTTTGTGTGTGATTTTTATGTAGACAAGTCCGACTTAAGAAGTACTTGTCATGCCGTATTAGTTTGACGCTTAAGGTTGTACCTGCCAGCCTCTTGGAATTATATATCCTCCATATTCTATGTCTTTGAGGGTCTTCCTGAATGAACAACATACTGGAGGATACATCCTTAGGTTTTCTGTTGCTACCCTCCAGGTGTACTTCATCTTGGCAAGATCATCCCATGTAAGAAGTGCCTCAAGTGCCTTGTTCTTCGCTATCTCCTCTTGTTCTGCAAATTCATATCATACTTACCAGTAAGATATCATGTTAAGATTTTCTCTATAGTAATATTCTAAAGTAATGCTTTAGACAAAGAAACCGGAGGGAACAACATGAGAGAACCGAGCATACCCTGAAGAACTTTGGCATAAACAGATGGATTGTCAGCCAAAAGCTTCACCAGGAATGTTAAGAGGATAGAGGTTGTGTCATATCCAGCAAGCATGACAACGAAAGCATTATCCACAATTTCCTGATCTGATAGCACAGGTAAGCGTTTCTCATCGTGGATTTTAAGTAGGCAACTAATGAGATCCTGATGGGAGGATGATGAATCCTGGTTTTTTAGTGCATCCCTCTTCTCATCTACAAGTTCTTTGAGAATGACTTTAATTTTTGCACTTGCCTTGAGGCTGCTGTTGAAGCGAGTGAAAGGCAAATTTATTGGTATTGATAACATTCCTTCCATTACTTTCTGAAAGAGTTGTATAAGTAAATCTCTCTTTTTTCCCCGCTCCATTCCAAATATAAGCGAACAAATAACATTGAAGGTCAAGGTCTTCATGACTGGCATTACCTATATAGCACCATAAAAGTTATGCATGAATGTAKAAAATTCAGTGAGTTTGATTCAGTYATCCACCATAACTTACCGCAAGTTTCTGTTTTCCATCCCAATGCTGTTTGAGGTGCATTCTTATCTCCTCATCTATCCTGCAAATATAATTTTTCAGTGCTTCTGGCTTTAAGAATGTCATCAGTGCATCTCTTACATGCTTGTGATCATCGCCTTTTAATTCAAGTAAGTTTCTTTCGCCCATGATCCTTCTGATTGATGCAGGTTGTTGGTTAGAAAGTGTATTGCTGTCACTGGTGTATATGAATTTGTTTGCAGCTGGTCCCTGAAGAAAGACCGTAGGGGTACCAAAGAGCCCAAGTTTTGAAATGGGACCATACTTTCTCACTCTCTCTTGAAGCCACTGTTCTGCTTTGTTGGTTCTCATGGCTTCTAGAAAATCAAGGCTGTACCCGATAAGGGGCAATCCCATCGAACCTGGTGGAAGCCTTCGGGAAGATCTTCTCATGAAGAGAAGGAAAAGAGGGAGGAGCAGCAAAATCAGATAGATTATTGCAGGTTCCATGATCTCTAGTAAGCAAAAAGCAAATGCTAGTTTGAATATGAATTCTTCAAGAATGCAGAGAGCTAATTATATACAAGTTTCTTGCTAAAGGGATAATTATCTTGTCATTTTCTTTATGTTTCCTCTGTTTAGATCTTGTCATTGATTTGAATGAAATTTTCTCGGACCTTGGGATAATGACGGAAAGCAGTCTGTTCTTCCATCCACCAATATGAGCTTGCAGGKCTGAAATTTCGGTGAGTTGCTTCGAGAGAGAACTTGGGATAAACAAAAACATGTCATGCCACTGGGAAAACCATGGAGTCTTCTAACATTTTCTGAGGTTGGGGCTATTCTTGATTGTTATTAGTAGTACTTTTTAATAATTAAAGATTTTTTAAAATAATATTAACGTTCATTTTAAATTAAACATTGTCACAATATTTACTATCAACTCGTAATTTTGATTCTTTTACCATATTCTATAATAATGTTAGCATTCCCACTTTCTATTATGCAAAAAGAGTAAAATCTTGGGCCACAAAGCCCAGTAAAAGGGCCATCACGATTCAGAGCCAAGTAGCGCCACTTCGCTCATTCAAATTCAAAAACAAAACGGTAAAATACTTCCGGCTTCAGGCCTTTGCCAGCTCTTATTCAAATCTCAGACACTTCCTCATAAATGATTTCCACTCAGAAAAACATCCGACAAACGCCCAGAAGACACACAAATCCGATCCAGAGAACAGGAAAAATGGAATCTAGAATTCAGAGGCAACAGCAACAATCAATTTCATCATGCGCTTCGCCATTACCATCATCTTCRTCTTCCTTGCTCAAAGATATCTCAAATATTACGACACCAAAGAACCCGGCAAAAAATCCTAATGTCCCTTATTCCCCTTACCCTCATGGCCAATCTAAATTCTTTACTGCCTCAAAAACCACCCCTATTTCCTCCTCATCTCGCCGGGGGCCTATCAAAACGTCGGCATTGGCCCGTGCAAAAGTTGCACGGAGACTGAAAGCATTTGAACTCGAACAGTCCAAGTCGGCCCGGAAAGTCCAGATTGATAAAGAGAAATCTTTGAAATCATTGGCGAAATCACTTACAGTTTGGTTGAATTTTTTGTTTGAGAACCCAAAATCTTGTGGGTGTGACGTTTCCAGGTTAACTGGAGAATTCGACCGGATTGGTGGTGGAAATGTGCTGGAGCAAGAAACCTTGCTGAAGAAGAAGAGGGAGACCGGGCCAGGCCGTGGGGTTAAGGTTGGTGTTGAGGGACCTTGGCGAGGCCCAAAGAGGCAGAAGGATTCGACTTGGGGAGGGGGTTCAGAGAATTCTGAAAGAGCGTTAGCCTATTCTGGTTTGAAAACTTCATTAATCGAGGTCTGTAGTTTTGAAGACTTGAAACAGAGGATGAGGGCATACTTGAGTCTGGCGAGTTGTAAAGGGATATTCGATACCATGACTCAAGTAACAAAGGTCTGGATTCAAATTATTTTTCAATTTTTATGACTTATTCAATTATTTATTGTTATTATTTTGCAATTAAACTTCATACTATGTGATTTCTAGCTGTTAATCAGGTCAAACCTCGACGCAAAAGAGCATAATGCTTTTCATAGTTTACGGGTATATGGTTCAATATATATTGATACAGGAATCTTAAAATTCTTTTGAAAGAAAAAAAAATGGAATTCTGAGTTCTACTTATGGAGTCAATTGTGAATCTGAAGTTTGTAGATAGTTTACATTTGCTTACTTGTATGCTTGCATTTTAGCTCTTCCTTTTTTTTTTTTTTTCCCCTTTTCTTTTTTCCTCTTGAGCAAGAATGCCAATTCCTCCGGGTTAAAGTTACAGTCCTTCACTTAATCTTGAGCTTTAATGTCTTTCTCTGAACATTATTTTAATTTGGACCGTACACGATTCTATAAACTTTATTTATAATCATATTGTAATAGCTGCTGAGTGTTCACGAGAAATCAGGAAGCCAAGAATTGAGTTTCAACTATGCGTTCTGAATYGTTTTGGCTACTAATATTGTAGTGGTGATCATTTTCAGACTATTGATGAAGGACGATTGAAGATGAGGGCTCATTGCCCCATGGTAACGGATGTTGGTATGAAGGAGAGATCTATSAGAATCCTCATGAGTTATAACCCGATTTGGCTGCGGATTGGACTGTATGTTATCCTGGGGGGTGATAGCTTGTTGCCTAATGGAGAAGTTAACTCTGAGCAAGAAATGGCATTCTTGAGGATGGTAATTGAGAAGCAGTTCTTCTCGCATCCTGAGCTTGCCAAAAACTTTGCTTATAACAAGCTGGTCGATGGTTTATATAGACCAGGTTACTATGAGAAACTGGGAACTGTCATTTTGAAGCGCTTTCTGTTGCTTGTGCTTATACTTGATAGAGCCAAATCTCAGAGCAGTCTGCCCCTTGAATATGGAATAGATGGATTGGACGGGGGATCTCCTCTATTATTTTCTCTGCAATCTAATATTAAATCAAGCCGTCAACTTGTCAATGGTACTTAATGTATTACTCTTGAAACACTCTTTTTGTGTGTGTGTGTGTGTGTCTTGTTGGCAATGTTTAGATTATGTGGATTGACGCTCTCAGTTTTGGATTGAAACTAGATTTCTTGTCATCTGACATGATGCATGGAGAAGGGAATCTTCTTGCACATCTAATGATTGTAGGATACAAAGTGACTTATCTACAGGTAAGCAGCTTGAATATATGCGTTCAGTCATTTTATATTGCTCCTTCTGCACTTTTGGGAGAGTACCTGTGGCAGGGACAATTCTATGACTTTTTCAAGGAGATTTTGTGGGATTTTGCTGCAAAATTTGTCTTTATATTTTATGTGATGTAAAGAAACTAATACATAGAGACTGCAATGCAGAATTTAATAATTCTTAAAACGCTCTTTCCATGATGCAGAGTCCCTTGGTTGAATACAATTTTAGGATGATGGATTTATTTGAAGATCTTCAAGATGGAATCCGCCTATGCAGAGCAATTCAACTCTTGCAAAATGATTCTTCCATTCTCTTGGTTGCTAGAACTTCTTCTTATTCTCCTATAAAAGATATTCTGTTCATCTTTCTCTTGTTGCCATTCATGAGTCTAGTAATTCAACTGCTGTCGTCTCTTATTTTGTTGGACAGAAATTGGTAGTCCCCTCAGATACACAGAAGAAGAGTCTAGTTAATTGTGGCATTGCTATCCAATACTTGAAGCAGGCTGGTGTGTCATTATGTGATGAAGATGGATTGTTGATTACAGAAGAAGATGTTGCTAACAGAGAAAAGGAGCTCGTAATTTCATTGCTGTGGAACATGTTTGTCCACTTGCAGGTATGTCCATTAAAATATTGCTCTGTTCTACACTCTCCAAATTGGCAAGTCTGACCATCTTGTTTGATGAACATGCTAGAAATGCATTATTCTGTAGAWAAAGTGGTGCTCTGCATCAAGTATTACCTTTTTCTGTAGATAACTGATGTTTTGCTTGTCTAACATTAAGGATCATTCTGATGTTATTTTTGGCTCTTGATCGTTAGCTCGAGGCAGTCTTTAAATTTAATTAAAAAATCATTGTTGGCAACCTGTTAACTGGTATTGCTGTTGATTTCCATTTGTAATCTGCAGTTGCCCCTTCTAATCGGCAAACAACTGTTATCAGAAGAAATTACCAAAATTCGAGGAGTTTTTGAGGTACTTCTATTTTCATGCTTGACAGAAAAAGAAAATGCTTATCATATATGTACTAGTAGAAGATACTTTTAACAACACAATTACTAGTTTTGCTGTTGTAATCTTAATTTATCATTATATAGTTGCTATTAATGTCTTTTTCTTATCTATATGAAATCTGCTGTCACTCTACACTGACAGAAGCATTCCAGCGCTCCCACGACTTTGGACATGCTTCTAGGTTGGATCCAGGTACAATGAATGATGAGAATAATTTATGGGAAATTTTTACTTGGTATTCTTACATCAGTTATGCGAATATTACATAAGATTGTWACTATGAATAGCAGAAAATACTACAATATTCTGAATTTCTAGAAGTCTTTGGGCATATATTCAGCAAAGAGTATTTTCTACTATAATTTAAGCAATTAAATTTGGAGATTGAAATGTTGGGAACTCTGTTTACACTTTAAGACTTGAGGCAAAAAAGAACGAAACGTTGTTGCCATTTCCAGGATAAATCTATGGATATTGCTCAGCTTTTTTCCGATGTGATAACTTCTCTATGTTAGGTTGGAAAATGATGCAGGGAGCAGAGTGTGAGAGGTCTTAGTTATTACTTGTTAATCCCTTTTTTATGCTCTAATCTGTAGATTGTTAGGATTAATTTTGAGATCGAATCCATTCATTTTTGCTTTAGTGTCTTTCCTAAGGTTTTTCTCAGTGTTTCATTTCTTTCCCTTGTCCCCTCTTTTTGAAGCTTATTTTMGCTGAAATCCTTCAACTGGTGGTCAACTTTTCTAGATTTGTTTCGTAACAGTAAAGAGGCTGGTTTTCTTTCTGCAATGATCATGCCTTTATAATGTTATAAATTGTGCAGCACACTACTCAATTTCTTTTTTTCTTCATCTATTCTCAAATCATAAAAGCTTTCTCAATGTATCAGGCAATTGGGGAAAGCTATGATTTCAAAATTGAGAACTTCTCTTCACTTGTTGATGGAAAAGCCATGTGGTGCTTGCTCGATTACTACTTCCGGAAGGAACATCATGGTTCTTCGATTAAGGTTTTTACCATACTTCAACAGCCTTATGTAATATTTAACAGATTCATCTCAATATATTTATCCAGTTCAGTGTGCTGAATTGTAATCTGGCAGGATATAGATGAAACAAATGGAGCAGTTTCTTTAGTTTCAACAAGCGAATACACTGATGCAGTGCACAACTTCATATTATCTCAAAAGTTGACATCCCTTCTAGGGAACTTTCCAGAGGTAAAAAAATTTAGTATGCTGTATTTAGAAATGGACCACAATTTACGTGATTACCCATTTTTGATAACTAAGTTGCAAATGTCTACCAAATTCATATTGTTGATTTGTTATTTGGAAATGAATACTGGCTGCTTAAAAGCCTCTGCAACCTTAAAGTCCACAAAGTTCGAATTACACATGGGTGCATATATTACAAGGAGCATTCAATATAGCGGCACCAATGAGCACTACATTCCCTCTTACAGGTTTTACAGGTCAGCGACCTTCTTGAACATAATGGTGCATGTAACGAGCGGAGTGTGGTTATCCTCTTGGTGTTCCTCTCATTTCAATTACTAGTCAAAAGAAATACGGTATTTGAAAATTAAGTAGTCAAAGCTATATGAATATTATAAAATTTTGGGACTGTTATTTTGATTGTCATACTTCTTTTCCAGGATCAGCTGAATTTTCATAAATTGCTAGGATACAGCTGTAGAACTCCAGAGAGGAAACACTTAAGTACTGACCATTGGTATCTGCATTCAAATGTAGGAGATGAATTACGGAATAATAGTGAAGGTATCTCAAACTTCATTTGTTAGAGATATATGTACCATAGTTTATGTTGTCAATGTCTGTGGTTCATATGTATATATGGACTTATTAATCATTAAGGCAACATAAAGGTAAGGCTGAGATATTGTTGTAATGTTACATTGTTTTGGTGCAATTTCAGGAAAATGTTCCTATTTAATTCAATGTTATAGTAATTATTTGCTAGTTATGTTACTCTGGAATAAGAATGCAAAATTCTCCTTCTTCACTTTATTTTTCTTCATGTTGAAAGCTGCAACCGTTGTGCATAGATAAATTGAAATTCTTAAAATGGAAAACACAAAATGATTAAAGAAATCTTCTGTTATGGTTCCTAGATCTTTCTTCACTATTAATTCCACGGTATAAGGTAACTAACTTTAAACAATTTACGCAGATGGTTCAAAAAAGTTTAAGGCCATAATGTCCTGGTGGCAAGACATGGCTCAACAAAACAATAAATGTAATTCGTCAGCTGCTACTTTGAATCCACACTGGTTTTTGTCTAGCAGGAGGAGCAGTAGTATTCAAAGAGGTAAGAACATAGGCAGCTTGAACTCTTTTCACCTAGTAAGACAAATGATCATCATGTATTTTACTTTTCCAGGGTTGTTTGTACTAAAAACTTTTTCTTGATAACCCTTGAATGGTGGTTCTAGAAAATGCTGCAAAGATTATACAATCTAATTTTAGGCGATCAGTAGAAAGTTCCAGATTTATGTCTATGAAGAAAGCAGTTTGCCTTTTGCAAACTGCCATACGGGCTTGGCTGTTTGTTAAACTAGACTCATCAACCAACCAGTTTGGTTCGAATAAAGCTCAGAAATTATCATATGGTATGTGTTGTTCTTGCAAACCTAATATGCTCGTTACCTTATACCTATTTATCTTTGTTACTATCTTATATATTTAATCAAGTCAATACAGCTGAAATGGASCAACTGGAAAGTCTTGGCACATACATGACATTTCTGGCTGAACGGCATCATTTTGTCAAGCTGAAGAAGTCTGTTAGAGTCATCCAGCAAGCTGTAAGGGCCTGGATTTCTCGAAAGCATCATACTCCTAGACTGCTGTTTAATGATTTGTCAAATGATGATCTTGTGGAAGCTGCCATTGTTGTTCAAAAATGCATCCGTGGATGGCAAGCAAGGTCTGTGCTTGCACACTGGCTTGCAGAAGCAGAAACTTCCAGTGTCTCCAAAGAAGATGAATCTAATAATCTTCYTACGTGGGCTGCAAATACAATTCAGAAAGTTTGGAGGAAGTTCACTGTCTGTAGATCTCTCCAGAAGCAGCACTCTGCTGCAACTAAAATTCAAAGTCACTTGCGCAGTTGGATAACAAAAAAGTGTTTCAAGGATYAAAAAYAAGCAGTATTAAAAATTCAAAGCATTGTTCGATGCTTAAGATTGTCTCYGGAATTGCAGTGCTACAAGCAAGCAACAAAATCAGCTATCCTTATTCAGTCTCATGTTCGGGGATGGATTGCACGCAGAAGTGTTTACAATCTAAGAATGTCAGCAGTCCTGATTCAATGTCATATTCGAGGATGGATTGCACGGAGAAGTGTGTATAGGCTAAGATGCCACGTTCTGATAATTCAAGTAAGCCATTCTCCAAATATTGGTGATTGTTAGCAGTGAGCTGCTTCTCCTCTTTCCTTTTGTTTTATTTCTTATTTCTCCTTAGCTTACTGTTAAATTGCCTTTCAATATTTTAATGAACTCATTCATAAATAGTTATTATCGCAAACAATAAATGGTGTGCAAGAATGACTGCCTTTCTTCTTTGGCATTCAGCATTCTACTGCATTTCTCAGAAATCTTTAGTTTGCTTGCTGCAAATGATAATTCAATCCCATAATTTCTTCTATATGATTTTACAAAGGAGAATTCTGGAGCAATATTTTTCTGTCATAACAGCATAGAAATTAAAATCATTTTTAGGTACCACAAATGGATGGAGTTGAGCTTTTAACCAGTGTGCATAGGGGTATACGTTCATCAGATTAGTTAGAGTAAGTATGATATATTTGGCCTGTCCAATTCGCAATTAGATCCAGTTTTTGATGTCCAGTGGCATGGGAGATATTCGTGGAAGCATCAAAATTGAATTACCCATGTTAGAGTACATCATGTAATCTTATTTTCCATCGACTGATGATCTGATGATATGAATTCAGAGCCATTTTCGTGAGTGGTTGAAGAGGAAGGAGCTGTTGGTCCACAAAGAGGCTGCTYTCCAGATCCAAAATGCTTTCAGGTACATGAAACAACGGAAGTCATTCTGTCATAAAAGACATGCTGCCATTGAAATACAGCGATTTGTTAGGGGGGAGATTGCAAGGAACAACCTTCTAGGTAATCTTGATTTTCTTTTGGTATACAGGTTCCAGTTTAGGTTCTTGTCATTAATGGTGATTCTTTAAAATTTCTCCTGGCAGGGGCTTCTTGCTGCTGTAATATCTCAAATGATAGCTTCGTAAACTTTGAATTGAAAATAATTTCATGGTCAGTTTTGAAGTTACAGAGATGGTGGAGGGGTGTTTTTTTACTTAAACTGAGAACTAGATCAGCAATCATTATCCAAGCACATTATCGGGGGTGGGTTGCTCGTAAAAGAGCTACTAGAGAAAGACAACGAATAACAGTGATTCAAGTAAGTTATGCAACCCTTTCATCCCTTGCTTTATACTGATTTTCTTCTTTAAATGATACTGGATTATGTAATTGTGCTCTCAGACTTGCATGACTAATTTCCAGTACTGAAAAGGCAAGAAAACCAATGTTTCTTAGGAAAAGGTGGTTCTGCCATAGTGTTATTCGTGCTTGAAAGACAGCTTCTGGATCTCAAACAGCTTCTGGATCTCAAAATCTTTGCCTATTCATATGGAGTTCCGTGACAAGTTGTTGCTCCSTTTTCCCATTTCACCTGTCAATGGCAAGCCTTTAGCAGTGTTCAGTTTGAAAGTAGAATATCATTCACTTGTTCATTTGGTATCTTGTTATCTTGCCATCCGTTCTGTTAGTCACTATGGGTCATGTTAGGTTCTGGAAGGGGGAGAGTGCACAAAGAAGTATAGTTGTACTAATGTTGCAAGCTCCCAGCTTTGGCATGTGTCTTTCTAGTTACTAATATATGAATACTCACTTTCTTTCGGTAACCCTTCTAAGGATTTATTACATTGCTCAATTTCTGTGACCGTGGCTGCGACTCGTGGAGTTGCAGTGTATTTTCTTTCTTTGATTTTGGTTGTTTGGTTGTTAACATAACAGGCATACTGGAAAGGTTACATCACAAGGAAAGATTCAAGAGGGCCACTGCTAGATCTCCGCTTGAGAGTGCAGAAATCTGCTGCAAATGTACATGACAGCATGCGCTTAATAAACAGACTCATAGCAGCACTTTCTGAACTTTTGAGTATGAGAAGTGTTAGTGGTATACTCCACACATGTGCAACACTGGGTAAGCATTTATTGCTAGTTATATCTGGTATGGAAGTATTCAGTCATGTCCAGTCGGTAACACGTTATCTTCATATTTCACAGATATGGCTACCGAACATTCACAGAGATGTTGTGAAGAACTTGTTGCTGCAGGAGCCGTCAGCACTCTGCTGAAGTTAATACGCTCTGTAAGCCGAAGCATCCCAGATCAGGAAATTCTAAAACATGCATTGTCTACTCTTAGAAACCTTTCCCGCTACCCCCACCTGACGATAGTGCTAATTGATACTCGTGGATGCGTCGAGATAGTTTTGTGGGAGTTAATAAGGTTTGTAGCTGAAATTCTTCAGACAAAGTTGTTCATTTTTTTCCTTAAAAAGTTGTTTGTCCCCTGATTTTGCTTATACTTCTCTTCTTCAGGAACAAAGAGGAGGGGTACTTCATTGCATGTGAGCTTATGAAGAAGATATGTCTAGACCGAAGAGGCATTGAGGCAGTCAAGAAATTGCCTGCTCTGTTGAAGAGATTACACAACCTTGCTGAAGATGTTGCAAAAAAGGCAGCATATGAGAAGAGGTTAGATCTCTGAAAAAATAACAATTTTGTAAACAATTTCACCTCTATCTTCTTCCTCTCTTCTGAACGATAATCTTTCATATGATACACGCAGGAATAACCGGGCCGTGCTGGCAAGAGAACAGGTGGATAGAAGATTGAGAGAAGCTGTTCAACTCTTGGAATTGATCAAGAACACATAGAAGAAGTGCACACTGGTAACTRAACAAGAATCTCTGTTGAGTGTTTTCATCCCGGACCCTGGCCCTAGCCTGGCCCCAATGTAGTGCTATTTGTACCGTGTAAACTTTCGTTTATTAAATAAATGGGCTTACCTTGAGTCCATCAAGCATTATATCGTCATTTTTTGGGCCAAGAATCTATTATTATCTCATTTTGTCRGTAAAGTTAATACAAAATTTTATAATTACTAAAATAACCTTTAAAAGAAGGTAAGAAGCGAACAAAAGCAAATAAGAGTATTTTACTAGTTTTGCTTGGACCAAGTTGCACTTTTTGGACAGCATTGAATTGGAGAAGATATTTTGGGCRGCAGAGCCCAATTAATCTGCAAGTTGCACGATTTTCGCTACTTTTGATTCACCAAACATTTATTAAACCTTTTCTTTTCTTTTCRTTCCCTAGATACTAAAGAAGTTATCTATATCTATATTTATACTTATACGAAAATATTATCTCCATGAGAATTACTTTTTAAATATTATCAATAATAATTTTAGTTAAAATATAGAAGATCCCACGTGATAGCTTTTGAGTATTTATATTACTAATTAATATTAAAGAGAAAGGCTGCTGCAGTCCGCAATATCTTCACAGGAGACCAATAGATAACAGATTCTGATTCCGTGGCCCCAAAATATCATCCACCGACCAAGGACCGGTGCGGGTCTGGGTTGGCTGCCCAAACAGTACAACGGGAAACAATTCTGGGGTATGAAAGAAAGCTATTGAAGATTTCCTTTGCCCTCATGCTTTTTGCAGATTTCTTCTCTTTTGCTCGAATCCCTGGTGCAATCAACTCATCTAAGTTGTGGATAACCCCAAGAGAAAGGAAGCAACTAAGGATATAAACATTCAAATTGAACCATTATATGTATGTAAGAACCACTGTGAAATCTTGATGTTTCATTGGGTTGAAAAACAAGCAATCCAGAATTTCAACATTTTTTCTAACAATTCTGGGTACACAATCTTCAAATGAAATCATCTTAGCTAATAAGTACATACTACGGTGGCCAGTGCCAAGAATTTCTGAATCTAGATATAGTACAACTTAACTATCTGATGACTGTTTAAACTTAGGCAGCCCTTGCAGAAAAGCCCATGCTTGGAAGCAACTCGGCCGGATTAATAAAGAATGCCGTTCTTACAAAACATCTTGGTACTTTAACAGTCAGCACGCCATCCTCATAACCAGCAGAGATCCCGTCAATATCTACCGTCTCCGGTAGCCGAAATTTCCTCATGAAGTTCTTTACTGGCTCTGTTGACTCGCTCACAGCKTCGGTGCGAATTATCAGGTATCTTGAGTCCTCAACTTCAACTTTTATCTCCTCTTTCCTAAGCCCTGTTGTAGAAGTCAATTATAATGCATATAACATTTAAAAAGAAAAAAAAAAAAAAAAAAGAGAGGTTATTGAAGTGGTTCAAGAAATTTACCTGGCAGATCAGCCGAGTAAATATGAGATTCTGGAGTTTCAGTCCAGTGGACATAGTTTTCAGGTATGAAGTGATAAGGAAGGAGAAAAGAAGAGGTGAAGAGGGAGCTCCAGGAAGAGGGGTGGAAGGTTGAGTACTCCATTTGARGTTTATGTCGAAGGCTATTAGAGGAGATTTGGTGGCTCTGATTAGAGYTGGATTTGATTRCAGGGARGGAGAAAAGGYTGGTGGCTCTAGCTATTTATAATGAGGGAGTTGTCAATTGTGGACTGGGCTTAAAATTGATTGGCTCTTCAGTTCTTTAACAGGAAAGTAAGCAGTGTACAGAAATAGAGGTACATGTGAGGTTRTCTCGGTTTGAGGTCCATTAACAAAATTCCAGTCTTCACCTTACTTAATTTGAAGACGACAAAAGATTTCAGCATCAAAGACAACATCATCAACAGCTAACCATTGGCGCTAGAAATTGTAATTTGACGGAGATTTCATATCTTAGTATTTCTTCATAGGGTATAATTCCTTCAAATGTATTATCAGTAAATCAAGGGATCAGATATTGCGAKGAAGCWACCCTTCAACAAGAATTCAGAATTATGACTCAGCATACATATCAGGAAGACTGCTCCTTATTAAGTAGTAGTAAGAGTATCCAGAAACAGAGGAAGGGAACAGATGTTGCTGTTGAATAATTTTCAATATTAAGATAGCATAAGTAGGAGTAGGATTTTCTCCACAGATTGACATATTTTGAATCTAGCCCACAATTCTAATGGAGGAATTCTATGTTTTGTTAGTTTCAGAAACTGAAAAAATCTGTTCTATTGAAGTAGTAACCTCTGTGCCAACTGCTAATCAAGTTACTGGCGTAGCTTCACTGGCTAAACAGTCATTCAAAATAATCTCTTAACAGTAATATAAACGAAAACCAATAGTATTTTAATTTTTTTGATATCATCTGAAGTATGGATGAACAGATCCGCAGAAACTTTCTTTACTTCCTCCATCTACAGCAAATTTCATCCACAATTGACATTTCATAAAAGAGGAACTCTCAGCAGTGATAAATACCCTGCCATTACTATATATACAAACATGGGCCTTTTATAGACATATAGTTGGAAMATATATCATGTGCCRCCAGTTTGAGGCTTGAATGGAAATATGAAAATGACTRGGAATCTTAATTCAAGCGGCCACATCTTTTAACAACTGAAGGAAAGCAACTCATTTAATAGCAAAACTGATGGAAGCAACTATAGCGAAACTGAATGTATGTACTTAACAACACGAAGACATTGTCCACTGCATCTCCACCAAAACTTTAACTGGAGGGAAGCAATTCATTTAACAGAGTCTGAGTTAGTCATTTTTACATGCATCAAGTATTTACCCCTAGCAGAAAACAATTGCTATATGATGGAAGATTGGTAGAAGGACCATAGTTCCTAACAGGAGAACGGAAAGGATTTGGAGTCACCGGATAGCTAATCTGGAGACCAGCACTACGAAGAACTTGTTTGGCATTTGAGCATGAAATCTCAGTCTGACAAGAGAAGAAGGCTGGACATCTGATGGATTTTATCAAGTGAAGGGCTCCACCCCAACTTGAATAGGTCTCAAGCCCAGAATTCAAAGCCACAATGACATGTGGATTAGGCAGGTAGGTGGCTTCCTCTTGATAAGCACCTCTTATAAAACTCACCCTAATTCTGCTGCTCATTTGAGAAATTTTCCCTGACATATTTGTAGGAACTTCAGGTCCYACCATGAACGTCTGTATGTTGCCAACATCACGGAGCAGATGACCAATCTCAGCAAATGCTGGCATCCAATCCAACTCTCCTTCAGGTCCCAGGTAATGAAGAATCACCTCTTTGCCTTCAAATAAAAGCTTTTTTGAACTAATACTAAGAGCAGTCAATATGTAATAGATTGTCAGCGGGTGGGAGAGAATATCAGCCACAGGGCTTGATAATGGCAYATGGCGAAGGTTATAATACTCAGACCAATTGGAAACAAGGATTGGGCTTGACATGCCATCCCTAAGATAATTGCTAATAGGTGAATCACGAGGATAATCATCTACATCYAGGCCACCCCATGAATCAGAAAGTTCACTTTTAGCAGGAAGTAGACCATAAAACCAGCGGGAATAGCAGCTACACTTTCTCCTCCACATGCCCTTTTGATGCACACCCAGTGATTCAAGCCATTTGCACGGATCTACTGCTGAACAAGGGAACTTGAAGACCGTCATTGCCAGCTCTTCTTCTCTCTCCATCATGGCCTTGAAAAGGCCACATATSTCCATATGTGAACTCTTCCAATGCTGCTGCTGGCAGAGAGGACTACAATAAACAACTGCACCACAGTGGCCACAACCAATCGACTGTTCCACATTAAACTCTCTCTCACACATCAAGCACTGTCGCAGGCTACCAGCTGAATCTAGTTCCGTATCAACAAATGTCTCCTCTTTAGATGATTCCGAGAACTTGGTAGGGGTTGAGGTGGCAGTTGAGCTGTTCTTATCCACATATCTCTGACTGGGAGGGTATGAGACTGTAACAGCCACAAGATCATTACCCTTTACCATATCTGGGGGCCATTGAATATCAACCGTTTCAATAAAAGGTTCAAAGTATATATATCTGCTCCACTTTGATCCTGCATCAAAATCCCGCTGAAGGAGAGAATGCACTAAAGAAATAGCTTTCATAACGGCATACACAAACTTAAGCTCTTCAAGGGTAGGATTTCTAAACTGAAGCTCACCGGACGATGTGCAACGAGCAATGTCGAAAACTGGAAAACGATCAGTACCTGAGACCTCCAATGACAAAGAATTAATCATTTTCTTATGAGAAGGGAACATAAAAGACTCCACCTCATAAGTGACCCTCAGAAGCTCAACATTTGGAACCCTAATTGTCTCCCTGTAACCAGTCATTTTCCTTGCATCATCTTCCGACCTAAACATATAAATCCCTATATCCCCACCATCCCCACCGATAAACTGAAGACATGGGAATGGCTGTGTTCTCTTAGACCAATCAGTATCTCTCCCCACCTTTACACCAAAATGATGCACAGGACACAACCGTTTCCATGGATCAGTCCTATACAGAGCTGCTGCAGCCTTGTATAAGGACCTAATAAAAGATTGATCCATGCCATCCACCTTCAATAGACATGTCCCTGATCCAGGACCAAGTCCTGCGCCAGTCCCAAAATGTTCCTGAAATCTAGAAAACAAAACCTTCAAATGTTCTTCCATACTGATCCTTTCACATCCACAATCAGATCTAACAGAATCGCTTAAAACCCAAAGAGCTCAGAACTTCAATTAAGTGACAGAAAAATGCAGTAATCAATCCAAAACGAATGCACCATTACTACAACAGTTTCAATTGGTAGAACAGTTCTCTTTCATCCATTCAATTTCCAGTTTACTGAAAACCAGCAAATAATTTCGGAAAATAGGTTTGCCACTTTACAGTGCTAGAAGCATACTCAACTGCACAAAGATCACAAGTTCCTAATTGTACCAGCTCAGCTCAATGCGGTTGGCTAATAGAGGAGACGAAGACCTAGCTTTGTAAGACATTCTGCAGTCTCTACTCGGAACGAACGCCGGAGCAACCGAGGAAGGTCTCTCCTTACGCTACCCAAGATTAGTCACTGCCTGACTGGTCTGTATCTCCACCGGAAAATAACTGGGTCAAAGGACAGCCTGTCCGTGTCAGATGGGTTCCTAGATATGGGTCTCAACGCTTACAGTTTTGGGATGCGGCCGTGACATAGACGTCTACCTATATTTCCTATTTCTTATATTTTTTAAATTTATYTTCATGCTCCATTTAATTTYACTTCCCAATGGYAAAAAATACATTCGGAAATTATTTTATTTAAGTTCTCCGAGAATTTCTTTTTGCAATATACTTTTAAATTTTTTATCAATTATAGAATTTTATTTAAAATAATATTAACAATGAATTTTTTAAATATGATTATAAATTTAAATTTCATTATTATGTACATCAATATATCAAATTTTCATATATTTAAATTTTATGAATTTATTAATGAAAAAAATGTCGTGAAAATTAATAGTTTGAATAATAATTGATTCAAAATAATTTTTAATTTAAAAATAATTAAAAGTAATTTATTTTAAAATTTAAAAAATAGAGTCCGTGTAAAAAGAGAAATATTCAAAATAAAATAAAAAATAAATTAGGAAATAAAGAAAAGTAATAAGCTTTAGAGACATCTAATCATAAATTAGTAGTAACCTTTTCTTTTCTTTTTTATTTTTTTGAGAGAAATGACTTGTTGAAACATGGTAGTAGGACTCATGAAGGAAAGAAAAAAAGGAATTTAATCCAAAAAATAAAAAGATGAAAAAGATTATTCGAGCACCTCGTGCCACGAGATACGAAGTGCGGCACCACTATATA